>PISW01012048.1:0-35836 GCA_004023785.1 Mungos mungo
GTGCCTAGGGGCTGCCTAGGAACGGAGCCCTGATGTCACAGACCTTTTTTTGTCTTGAAAAATTGAAACTTTGTTGATTAGATACTGACCCCCCCCCTCGTCTCAACCCTGGCAACCACCCTCTACTTTGTCTCTGCGAATGTAGCTACTCTAGGGACTGTATATAAGAGGAGTCAACTTAGCATAATATCCTCCAGGTCCATCCACATGGAGGCAGGAGTCAGATTTCCTTCCTTTCCAAGGCAGACTGAAATTCCATTGCCTGTTTGGGCCACACCTTATTCATCCGTCCCTCCATCGATGGACATAGATTCTGATATATTTTGAAGACAGAGCCAGGGGATTAGATTGGAAGCGGATGATGAAAAGGAGCTGAAGATGACTCCCAAATTTTGGTCTGAGCAATGGAAGGATGACCTTGACATGACCGAGATGGGGAAGACCGGAAGGAAGTAGCTTTGGGGGCGGGGGCAGTGGGAAGTTCGGTTCAGGACAGTTCTGTTCGGTGACTTTTGTCCCCTAGCTCCCCTGGGGGTGTGTCTGCGGCCAGTTGGGGCCTGGAGCTCAGGAGGGAGGCCCCGGGCAGGGGGCAGACCCCTGTTCCGAGGCGCTGGTGTATCTCTGGATGTGGTGTATAAATCCATGAGACTGGGAGGGGTCCCCGGGAGCAAGAACAAAGAGGAAAGTTCTCAGAACTGAGCCCTGGGACCCTTTGGCGTTTGGAGCGCTGGAGATGAGGAATCAGCAAAGGAGGGGGAGACTGAATGGCTGGGAAAGGGCAGCGTCCTGGAGGCCAGATGATGGTGCGTCTCCAGGAGAAAGACTTCATGAACTCATGTGACACAGACGGGCTCCAAGGCTGTCCTGGAGTTTGTGCACTGGAGTCAGAAACGTGGAGCCCACCGGTGAGTCAGCGAGGGCCACATCAGGGCAGCGGTCTGGGTGCAAGTGTGCACACAGGGAACCAGAGGGGGGGACGGGGAGGCAGCAAATACATGGCCGGCAGTGGCCGGAGAGGGCCAGGGGGCCGAGGAAGCTCTGTGTCTTGTTTCATTCTGTTTGGAAGCCGGGAGACATACCCCTTGAGAGAGAGAGGGAGAGAGAGAGGGAGAGTGGCTGGAACCATGGCTGCGAGTGGGGACCGGGATCTGGGGCGCAGGAGGAGAAGCATGGATGGCCACCTGCGGCGACACAAAGGATGGCAGTGCATGAGGGGGCAGGTGTAACGGAGAGGCGGGGAGGGACACACACGGCTCCATGCTGAGGGTGAGGGTGGGGAAGGGCTGGCATCCGAGGCAAGGAGAGAAAAGCCTGAATTAGTCACCCAGATGGGTGCAGACAGCAGACCCCAGCAGAGGTGGCCCCGAGGCCCCCACAGAGGTCCCTGGTTACGAGTATGAAGTGTGTCCGTTCCCCAGCGCTGGAGTTCTGCTAGGTGAGCGGTGATGGGAGAGGTGACAAGGAAGCAGAGTGTGGCCCGAGAGACGGGGTCCAGGCATGGACCAGGCAAGGACCGGGGCGGGGATGGGGGACAGAGCTGAGACGAGAAACTGGGGCTCCGAGCTCCCAGACCGGAGCTTTGTGGGGACCCAGGCAAAGCTGCCTCCCTGTGGCTTGGCACAGTAGTTCCCCTCCTGCATGTAGGCGGGTGTCCGGGGAGCGACATGAAGCTCACACGACACTTGGGGTCTCTCCCATACCCTCTGGATTGTGCCAGGCCTGGCGTGAGCATCTTCAATTCTGGGGCCTTGGCATTGGCAAAGGGGTATGGCGGGCTGTCCTGTCTTCAACAGAGAGCCCGACACACAGTGGCTGTGCACTTACGTAAACTGGTATTTGTTGAATGAATAACAAATGCACTCATTTCTGCCCTTCAAGTTTTCAGTTTACACCAGCGATTTTCAATCAGTTGTATTTGTAGCAGTTTTGAATGTGAAGTTTTAGGTGGAATCCCTATCAGAAGGAATCAAAAATTTGTCCAGGGGCGCCTGGGTGGCTCAGTCGGTGAAGCGTCCGACTTTGGCTCACGTCATGATCTCATGGTTTGTGGATTCGAGCCTCGAGTCGGGCTCTGTGCTGACAGCTCAGAACCTGGAACCTGCTTTGGATTCTGTGTCTCCCTCTCTCTCTGCCCCTTCTCTGCTCTCTCTCTGTCTCTGTCTCTCTGGTTCTCAGAAATAAACATTAAAATTTTTTTTTAAAAAAATCTGCCTAAATCCCACTGTATAAGGGAGCCATGTTTACAGTGTAATTCCCAGGGGCATCTAGCTGTGTCTCAAGCATCTCTGAAAGTCCTCATAATTACAGTATCATTCTGAAGCAGGCTCCAAACTGTGAGCTATCAGCGCAGAGCCCGATGCCGGGCTTGAACCCATGAACTGTGAGATCTTGATCTGAGCCAAAGTCGGACGCTTAACCGACTGAGCCACCCAGGCCAGAGCCTGTTTCAGATTCTGTGTCTCTTTGTCTCTCTGCCCCTCCCCTGCTCATGCCCTGTCTCTCTCTCTGTGTCTCGCAAAAATAAATAAGAAAAAAAAAAAAATCCCAACAAAGTCGGCATCATTTATTTTTGTCGCCCCCTAGTGCTGTGAGAGATAGCGTTCCTTTCTCGTTCTGCTGAGTTACTTAACCCTTTCTTCCGGGTCAGGTCCCAAAGTTATCATCTAAGGAGAAACACCATTTAATAGAAAATTACCCTTGAAAATGACTGAATGTGCCTAATAAGCACGAGATTCCTGTTTTGCTCGCATAAACCTCAGCCTGACATGCGCGTGTGGCCTATTTGGGACTGTGCAGCACACAATGACATGTTTTTATGCAAAACAGTTACGGTAGTTTTGATAGAATAAAAGGACAAAAAGCCAGACTCCACTTAAGTACTTCAGTCAGTATTTACGAGGCAAAGTTCTCACCTGTCCTGGCAAAGTCAACATTTCTCTGTCCCCAGCCTTAGGTCACCTTTCGGCTTGAGGTGCCTAGATCTCCCTAGCGGCAGGGAGCAGGACCGCCTCACCTCAGTGATCGGCTCCATCAGGAGAGATGTGGCAGGGGTGAGGGAGACGGGCACTGGGTCCCAGGTCGCTGGACAGAAGCTCTCTGGGTTCCCGTGAATCCAAAGCAATTGCTTCCTTCTGGAATTTTGGAGCCACAAACCCTGAGTGTAAAAAAGAGACTCTGTCAGACTAAAGTATTAATGAGTGCTGAGAGTGGGGAGCAGAGCCCCTGCTCCCAGGCGCCCTCCAGTGCAGGTGCTCTTCTTTACAGTGATCTGAAGCAGGGGCTCCCGACTGCCTGACCACAGACCCCCACGGGACAGTGACTGAGTGTCAGGGTCTCAGAGTCCGTGTGGAAAAGCAGTCCCCCCCCCCACCCAGTAAACGCCGCGTCCCGTGAGTACGCAGACTGCTGCGTTTTGAAACCATATTGGTGTTGTTGGGGACAAATCAAAGACAGGTCTATCTGGAAGCACCGTGGAATTCATCACAGCTCTCCGTGGCTTTAGTAATTCTCAGTCACCGTGCACTAGCCATACAGCTGCTCTGTGCGAACAAGGCCGGCCCCTTCCCAATCTCGGACACTCTGTCCAAAGGTGTAGATAAGTGAGTTCACCCCAGGCCGCCTCTGCTCTGCTCTCCCATCAAAAAGCCAAAGCCATTGTCCTTTTACTATTTTATTTTATTTTATCTTACATTCTATTTTATTTATTTATTTTTGAGAGACAGAGAAAGACAGATCATGAGCAGGGGAGAGGCAGAGAGAGAGAGGGAGACACAGAATCCGAAGCAGGCTCCAGGCTCTGAGATATTGCACAGAGCCCAACGCGGGGCTCGAACCCACGAACCGTGAGATGGTGACCTGAGCCGAAGTCGGACGCTCAACAGACTGAGCCACCCAGGTGCCCCAAAGCCATGTCCTTGTAGATTCTGAGTTTTCAGAACGAACTTTGTTGGACAGGACAGTAGATGGAGTTGGAGAGATGTGGAAATCTTGTATCCAGGCTGCCAAAACGCTGAGTTCCATCGTCTCCCCTGGAGAGGACCCGGGGAAGGTGGGAAGAGTCACTCAGTCTGACAGTGTCCCCATGGTGGATGCACCACCCGCTTCCCTCAGCCTTTGGAACCTCAGCCTCGGCTTTCCGGCCCCGGAGGCTGCATCTGCCTTTCCTCTTCGCGTTCCCAGTCCGATTTCTGTGAGCAGATCTTTTCCTTCTGGAAACGCAGGCTGGTGTCTGGGCAGCCGGGCTCAGCCGTCCTGCCCGTCCCCACGTGGGCGCAAAAAATCCCTATTTCTATAGGTTGTGAAGTGAATTTTGAGGAACAATCGCAACAGACAACATGTCTGAAAACTTTGAAATTTAGATTTATGTGTAAACCTAAAATTGCTCTACAAACAAACCCTGTTCATCAACATAAAAAAATTTTTTTTGAGAGAGAGAGACACACACAGAATCCGAAGCCGGCTCCAGGCTCTGAGCTAGCTGTCAGCACAGAGCCCAGTGCGGGGCTGGAACCCACGGACTGTGAGATCATGACCTGAACCGAAGTCAGACACTCAACCGACTGAGCCACCCAGGTGCCCCAACGTATAAAAGATTTTAAAAACATAAAAAAATGGCACGGAGAGAATAACCTCTCCTTATTTTCTCCTTGGCTGCTAATATGCACAAATGTAGTAGAAAATACTGAAAGAATCATATGCATTGTTCAAATTAGTCTTACAGCAGCTTTCAATGAATGAAACCAAGTATCAATGGAGGACTTTGTTGTACCTCATGGATGACACGCACCTCCCCGGTGTGGGGGAGGGACAGAGAAAATATCCTGGCGTGACGTCCGGGAGACCTCGCCCTGGTTCAGGCTCACCACCCCTGGTGTGGTCGCGCTCAGAGCCTCGGCAGGTGTGGGGGGTTGGTTTGTGGTCCCCGCGGACGCCGCCGGTGTTTGTTATGAAGACTCCGTTCTTGGACAAGTAAATACACGCAGCCGGGGGTTCTGGAGTCCCTTGGCCATGCACCCCAGGACTTGAGGGGGAGCAAGGGCATGACTTTAAGTAACATCTGCTCTCCCAGTAAGAGTCCTTCTCCTCTCTGTGTCCAGAACTGTCAGAAGAAAGCAGCAGTCCCTCGCCAGAAGTCAACAACGCGATTTGATGTTTCATTGGTTTGTCTTGATGATAATTTTCTTTTGGTTTTATTTTTTAGGCTTATTTATTTATTTGAGAGAGAGAGAGAGAGAGAGAGAGAGAGAGAGAAAAGGCAGCATGAGACAGAAAAAGAATCCCAAGCAGGATCCGACCTGTCAGTGCAGAGCCCAATCTGAGGCTCGAACTCATGAACTGTGAGATCATGACTCCAGCTGAAATCAAGAGTCACTTGCTTAACCAACCCGGGTGCCCCTTGATGATAGTTTTCCACTTCTTTTGTGCATGGTGTTGGATTTCCACTTACTCTTTGAGGTTGGCAGAGACTTCTTTTATTTATTTTTATTTTTTTAAAGTAGTTTATTGTCAAATTAGTTTCCACACAACACCCAGTGCTCTTCCCCACAAGTGCCCTCCTCCATCACCACCACCTCTTTTCCCCCTCCCCCTTCCCCTTCAACTCTCAGTTCATTTTCAGTATTCAATAGTCTCTCAAGTTTTGCGTCTCTCTCTCTCCCCAACTCTTTCCCTCTTCCCCTCCCCCTGGTCCTCCATTAGGTTTCTCCTGTTCTCCTGTTAGACCTATGAGTGCAAACATATGGTATCTGTCCTTCTCTGCCTGACTTATATCGCTTAGCATGACACCCTCGAGGTCCATCCACTTTCCTACAAATGGCCAGATTTCATTCTTTCTCATTGCCATGTAATACTCCATTGTGTATATATACCACATCTTCTTGATCCACTAGAGACTTCTTTTAAATGAAATGTATTTAAGTGAACAAGTAATTTGGTTTATAGGAAAAATGTTAATAATATTTTTTAAGGTTTTTTGAATGTTTTATTTATTTTTGAAAGAAAGAGAGAGACAGCGTGAGCAGGGGAGGGTCAGAGAGAGAGGAAGACACAGAATCTGAAGCAGGCTCCAGGCTCTGAGCTAGCTGTCAGCACAGAGCCTGACATGGAGCTCAAACCAATGAACCACGAGATCATGACCTGAGCTGAAGCCAGATGCTCAACAGACTGAGCCACCCAGGCGCCCCTAAAAATGCTAATAATATTAGTGTGACTGGTGGTACCTAGATGTGCCCCCCCCCCCCACAAAAAAAGAAAGTAAGAAAAAAGGCAGGTGCATACAAACACAGACACATGTGAGGTTTGGGGATTTTTATTTCTTTATTTAGGGGGTTATTATTTTATTTGTCTGTTTGCTTATCTAGGGGTTAAGAATGGCCATTGCACTCTCTGAGTTACAGGGGAGCTTTGAAAGGATTGTGTCTCCTGTGCTTGGATTGTTCAAGTCATGGAGTTCTGGGTATCTGGCTGGCTCAATCCGCTCATTGCTGGATCCGGCCACTAGATGGGGCTTTCTGCCTCTGTGTCCAGACAATCTGTCGTTTCTTACCCTGAGAGGCCACCATTTTCTGAACTTAATCCAACCCTTTATGATGCATAGATTCCACAAATGTTCCCTACCATTCAGGCTTCAAGCCAAATGTCAGCTTTATTAGAGATCTCTCCCTGTTTCCTTCTACCCATGCCTGTGTTATCACCGACATTGAACTTGAACCTGTCAGGTAGGTGCTAAGGTGGTTTTGCGGTGTTCTGTCCCCAGCCCTGCCCGCTGGAAGGTGAGTTCCTCAAGGGCAAGGGCAAAGGCTAGCATGACCTCTGCATGCGGTAGGCGCTCATATATACGGTTCAATGGCCGAGTGAGTGGCCCTTCGGCGGAAGTTAGGTGAGGACGGCAGGTGACCATGAAGGCAATGGGCATTAGGAGTCAGGCGAACTCGACTTCAAATATCAGGGTCCTCACATGCTGGCAGGTGGTTTGGGGCGAGTAATTTGGATTCTCCAAGACTCCACCTTCCCGTGGATGCAGCAGGGAGAAAGGGTCACGTTCATCGGGGCATTTGGAAGACTAAGCAGGAGATCATTTACATCAAGTGGCTGACCCGGTGCGTGGCGTGTGGTCGGAACCTGAAACATGTTCAGCGGCTTCCCACCCTCTTCTGGGGGATGATTCCGAGTAAACACAGAAGTCACGCTACCAGAAACAGCTCAGTGGTGGTGCCTGGCTGACCCAGTCAGTGGGGCACGCGGCTCTTTATCTCAGGGTTGTGAGTTCAAGCCCCACGTTGGGAATGGAGCCTATTAAATAAAAGGATAATTTTGAAAACCTGGTAGAGAAAGACAGATGCAGGTCCTTGTGAACTGGTCTCTGGCTTGGGCAGAAATTTTGACTTGACTTTCTGTTTTCAGGGAAAATGGTTCTGTAAAATGCTTCCCCCTCCTTCCAAAAATATCAAATAATGCACACAGTCATAATCTGGATTCTCATCCCAGCCCTAACCTCCATCCCTTCTGTCTCTCCAGCCTCCTTCCTGCTCTCTTGGGCTTCTCCCAGGTTCTCAAACCCACCTCTGGAGCCTCTTCACATGCTGCTCCCCCAGCCTGAAAACATCCACATGAGACTCTCACTCATGGGGACTCTCACTCATGCATCAGGGCGGGATTTAAATGTCACCTCCTCAGGGAAGTCCTCCCTGATCATACTCCCCCAGGTCAGCCACAGCGCTAAGGCTCTGCTGTTCAAACTCATATTTACTTCCTCAATGTCTAGCTTGTCAGTGGACTCTATCTGTAAGTCGCTGTGGTTCGCTTTTCAGTCACAGAGACTCTGTGGCACCAAGAGGCTTGCATTGGAGCAGTGGGGTCGACATGCTCCGCCCCAGAACATGCCAGACCCTGCCAGAGCCTGCATCTGTGAGCCGGGTGTTTCCATGCCAACCAGCTGGGCCCTGGTGAGGAGCTTTCCTAAATGGCCCCCCAGGTCAATTACGGCTGTGCTTCTCTTAAGGCAAGAAACTTGTTTAAATTTTTTTAAAATGTTTTTTTTATTTATTTTTGAGAGACAGAGAGAGTCAGCCTGAGCAGGGGAGGGTCAGAGAGAGAGGGAGACACAGAATCCGAAACAGGCTCCAGGCTCTGAGCTAGCTGTCAGCACAGAGCCGGACGCGGGGCTCAAACCCACGGACTGTGAGATCATGACCTGAGCTGAAGCCGGACGCTTAACCGACTGAGCCACCCAGGCGCCCCAAGAAACTTGTTTTAAAGTTACGGTGTGTGAATTCGTAGAGCCATGTCTCTGCTGCTGAGAAATGCGTTCTCAAAGACAGAAAGGCTGTCGGAAGTGGGCAGTGCAGTCCCAGACGCGGGGTTGGGAGCCCCACTATGGGAAAGCTGTGGCACGCTCCCATATCCTCAGCCTCCTCACCCACGGCCTCGGGCACCCGGGCTCAAACCCCAGTGTCTGGGGCTGCTCTCTCCCCCTGCCTCTCCCTCTGTCTTGGCCCCTTCCCTGCCCTCTTTCCCCTTCCCAGAGTCCATCAGCTGAGAAAGCTTTTGGAGGTAATTGCTAGATTCTCCACAGTTTTTTTTTTCTTCTTGGCTGCAGACGGTGGGATTTCAGAACGATCTGCGATGTTCTGTGGCCAAAGAAGTGTCTCTGTACGTGTTTGCAGCTTAATTAGCAGCCTCCTGATTGCAGCAGCCTCTCAGCGGGACACACCTGCTCTGCCTTTGGAGGCTTGGCATTTGGAGCCTATATGCCTGTGTGTGTGTGTGTGTGTGTGTGTGTGTTGCAGCCTTTTTTTTTCCCTACAAATTTTCTGTTTGTTCTGGTAAATGTGTTTAAACTCTGGTGCGCTGATGGTGCTCCTTCTTTTAAAAGAAATGAATTTAATTCATCTGTGGACCCCTTTCCCAAAGAAAACCCCCTTCTCTCATAAAGAATGTGTGCCAGCCGCCTGGGTGGCTCAGTCGGTTAAGCAGCCGGCTTCGGCTCAGGTCATGATCTCACGGTTTGTGGGTTCGAGCCCCGCATCGGGCTCTGTGCTGACAGCTCGCTCTGAGCCTGGAAACTGCTTCAGATTCTGTTGTCTCCCTCTCTCTCTGACCCTCCCCTGCTCACATTGTCTCTGTCTCTCAAATATAAATAAAAACCATAAAAAAATTAAAAAAGGAAAAAAAGAATGTGTGCCAGTGATCACAAGTGAGAAACGCCGGGCAACTATCATCCCTTTCTATCGCGGCGCCCTCTCTGTTCCGGCACACCATCTGACAGCTCCCCGGAGCTGGGTGGGATCAGGAGGGTGTCTCCTCCTCTCTCCCTGGGCTCCCCGGTGGTATGCCTCCCAAGTCTGCCCCTTTGAGGTCACCAGGAATCCACGGGAGAAGTCTTCTGTGCTTGGAGTGAATGGTCGCACATGACTTTGCTAGATGCTGTCCCTTTCGCCTTCCACAGCACGTCCACCACCCTGTCCGACTCCACCTGCCTGGTGCCCCCTGGTCCACCCACAGCCTCTTCTTCGTCTCTAGCTCTCAGCCCAGCCCCTTGAGTCAAAGCACCTGTCGACCATTCTGCTGGGTTCCAGACATCAACTGCCTTTCTGGAGTCTTCTTCCCCCTTAGCTCCCCATTCAACAGCCTGAAAGCCCCCCCCTCCCCCTCCCCCATCTCCGTCCTGAGTTCCTAGAGCCCAGCCCTCACCTGCACCAACATCCTGCTTTGTCAATATTTACTGTTGAACAAACTGTTGGTCCCTGGATTGGTCTGTTGAAAGTGACTCCTATGTTCAATACAGATCTTTCCAGAAGTGTGATGACAATAGCTAACATTTATTTTACCCTTCCTCTGTGCCAGATCCCGGCGCAGGACCTCATGCAGGTGTCTTCATTAATCCCCATGACAACCCATAGAGCGATTCTTAATGTCTTTTTGTTCCATGAGGAAGGGAGAATGTGCGGGAGCCTGGAAACGCACGCAAGCCATCTGACTTCAGAGCTTCCAGAATGAACCGAGACGTGCCACGTCCCGAGAGCTGACCTCCTCCATGTCACTTC
Source organism: Mungos mungo (assembly GCA_004023785.1). Classification (NCBI taxonomy): domain Eukaryota; kingdom Metazoa; phylum Chordata; class Mammalia; order Carnivora; family Herpestidae; genus Mungos; species Mungos mungo. The sequence goes on from PISW01012048.1 coordinate 10,044, forward strand.
CAGTGGGTTTCGCTCTGCATTTGGACGGGTCCGCTTTGAGATCATTAAGTGAACATTGGAGAGTGTCTTCGTTTGCCATCGATCGATCGGATAAAGCAGGAGGCTTCACCACCATGGGGGAAGTCAGCAGGACCCAGCTCTTCAGGGAGTCCCCCCTCCATCCCTGCTAGGCCCGCCCAGTTGGTGCCACCTGGCCCAGTGGACAGCCTCCCTTCTGCTCTTCTCTACCTCCTGTGAAGCGGCCTGGGAGACCCTTGTCAAACTCAGTCTGTCTTGGCTTACCCCAGGACCTCCAAAACGATATCCGAAATCCTGAGTCTGGGTCAGGGTGCTGAGTCTCTGGCCCCAGCCTGTGTCTCCAGCCTCAAGCTCCGGGCTCCAGCTCAGCGAACTCACCATCTGCAAACACACCAAGCTCCCCCACACCAATGTAGCACCGCATAGAATGCCCCCCTTCTACCCGGGGAGCTCCCATTCACCCTCCACCTTTACAAAGAGCCCCATTAGCCCTTGGGCACTCTCTCCTTAGTCCGCTGTGGCCTTTTATGCTGACCTCCACGGTCTCGGGTGGTCGTGGTGCATCAGTGTTAATTCCTAATGGCAACGGTGTCATTGGGTGGTGTAGGGCAATGTCCACCTTTGCAGGAAACACACAGTAAGAATTCCAGGTGATAGCGCACCACGTCAACAGCTTACTGGCCTTGGGCTCTGGTTCCCAAACCGTGTGCCAAGTCGTCCCAGAAGATCGAAGTGAACCCTCAGAGGTGCCACAGGACGTTTTACATTTTTGAAGGAAACACAACAACATCATGAAGCCTCTAGTAACACAGTGACTATTAATCAACCCAAATGTCTAGCCATTGGAGATGGACACGTCCACACAGCAGGGCATATGCAGCTATGTGATGGATGAGGTTCCGGAAGCCTCGCTTAGTCAGGGGAACTACGAGCTATTTCCTTTGCCCTAGGAGCCCCAGAAATCATGACTGGGACCCTGAGGGTGCCACTTACCATGAAAGTCTGGGAACCTCCCGTTTAGGGGAAAAAAAAGTTCTTTGTTCTGGACTTGCCACTTTCTGCAAATTTCAGATTGTTTCAAAATAAAATACGAAGCACTGAGGTCAACTCCGAGTCCTTATGGAGCCTTTTTTGTGGGCAGAAGTCTCTCCTGCCTCCTAAGGCAGCAACATACCGCCAGGTTTTACAGAAAGCTGCATAAAACCAGGATGGTGGAACAGAGGTGGGGGCCGGGGGTTGACAAGCCTCAGACTCTGCAGTCAGGAGCCACATTGTGACAGGTTCTTCTGCATTTCTGCAAGCAGATGTGCATTATTCAGAAGAAAATGCATGTGAGGTAATGTCAAAGCCATGAAGGCACTCAGCTTGCTCCCTTCTATTCCAGGGACATGTATTAAAGAGGAAAATAACAAATTGGCCAGAAGAGGGCAGAGTTGTTAGCCTTTTGTCCCCCACTGCCTAAAACTGGGGAAGCACTCGAAATTTGGGGGGAAAGTGCTTCTTTGCATGTGCAAGTCTATGTGGAATGGACAAGTGCAGAATGTGATAACGTAAAATACTGACTTTGGACTCCAAAAACCAATTTTCCACATAAAGACTGGCTCAAGGACGGAGGCTGGCCCCGGTGTCGGGCTCTGTGCTGACAGCTGGGAGCCTGGAGCCTGCTTCCGATTCTGTGCCTCCCTCTCTCTCCGCCCCTCCCCTGCTTGTGTGTGCACACACATGCTCTCTTTCTCTCTCGCTCTCTCAAAAATAAACAAACATTAAAACAAAACTTAAAAAAATAAAAGAGACATTGCAGGGCACTTGGGTGGCTCAGTCGGTTGAGCGTCTAACTCTTGGTTTCTGCTCAGGTCATGATCTCACAGTTCGTGGGATCAAGCCCCACGTTGGGGCTTGGAGCCTGCTTGGGATTCTCTCTCCCCTTTTCTCTTTGCCCCTCCCCCGCTCTCTCTCTCAAAATAAATGAATAAATAAATAAATAAACATTTAAAAAAAGAGAGAGAGAGACATTGCAATCTAGAGGGGCTACAGAGGGATGACAGAACGTTCCAGAATCATAGCACTTACAGAGTGGGAATGGGGCATAGACAGAAGAGGTGACTATCGGGGGTACTGAGAACTATTCCCCAACTGTGACGCTGCAAAGCACCGTTTATTTGCTGTGGTTCCTTAGGGCAGCAAGAAACCAGAACATTCCAGTGGCTCAAGGCAGGAAAGAGCATAGTCTGCTAGAGTTGGCCAGCTCCAGAGCCAGCGCTGCAGGCGAGAGTCAGGTGACACTGGGGACATCAAGAGCAGGCTGCCTGAGATGCTTGCACAGGAGGGCATGTGCCTGGCGTGTGAAATCAGTGGAGAAGTGAGCTGCCTTCGTTGGAGTGGGGGGCGGGCAGGGGAACCCCCCACCTTAGCTTCTCCGTTGTGAATGCCCATAGCTGGCCCAACTCGGGCCCCTTGCCCACTCCGTGGCCCGAAGGGTAATGGGTCCACTGGGTGGAGGAAAATGCAAGATACCCTCTGTGGCAAGTTCTTGCCGCTGCCTGTGAGTCACCTGCAGGCAGCCCAGGATCCTGATTGGAGCGACAGTCACATAATCACGGGGCTGTCCCATTGCAGGTTCCTCAGGAAGCCGACCATGATAAAGGGCTGGCGGGATGGCAATTGTCCTCCCCCTGGCACAGGATTGGGCAGAGGAGCAGCCCAGCCTCGACCCCGGGGGCGCTGGACAGCGACCCGCTGAGTTGGCCTCAGAGAGCAGTTCCAGGATGGAGCAGTCGTTGGAGGTGAAAGGAAGGGGCTGATGGCTTCAGGGATGACAAGGCGGATCTGGGCTGTGCTCACAGTGCCCACCTCTTAGTACTCATAGTTGTCATCGTCGTCGTCATCGTCATCAGCACCTGCTCTGCTCACCTGTGAGCTTCTTGAGATCAAAGGGAGAAGATCTGGGTTTGACCACTGGTGTCTTCATCCCCGAGCGTGGCTCTTGGGAAGGCCCTCAAGGCCTCTGTGCCCACCTTCTCCATCATCCTCTGTATAACGTGTTACGTTTACGACATGTGATGTAGTGTTTCCATTGGAGGCTCCGAGAGGCGAAGCCGTCTGTCCGACCGAGGGCCAGGCTGCTGCCGGGAGGACCGGCCCTGTGTGAGGCAGTGCACTGCTTCCGTGATGACCAGGCCACGCTTGCCAGACGAGCTGGCCTGGTGACCAGAGCTGGGCTTGGGCCCCACTTTCTGAGGCTCTACCCATCCTGCCGTGACCCGGTGTCCTCACGCCAGCTTGGCAGCCTCTGCTTGGGCCCTCTCCCTCCTGCTCCGCTCCCCTGTAAGGGGCTCTGGCCCCAGCCTGGCCTTGGGGTGGCCACGAGCAGGGATGCCGGAACTCACTTGGGACTGAGCCAGCACGAAAAGCGGTGGTGCTGTGGGCAGGTGCCTCGATGGGAGGCATCCATGGAGAGGTGGAGGAGGAGGCTGGGGAGATACTGGTCAGAGGAACAGGGGAGCAGCAAGGCAAAGGGTGAAAGGTAAAGGTTCTGGGAATTGGTCAAACCTGGGCTTTCATATCTACAAGCAGTGGCCATTAAGTAAGTTAATGTGACCTCTTTCCGACTCAGTTTGCTAATCTGTCCTATGGGAATAACAGCACTTCCTTCATTAGATCATTCTGACGATTAAGTGGAGTTTCATACGTAGAGGGTCTGGCAGGTACTGAAGAAATCTTAGTTTTCACCCTTTTCTTCTTTCCCAAGGCAACATAGAGGTTCCGGAGCTTGCGGGGCGGAGCGGAGGGGAGGCTCTTTCCTCTGCAACATCTTAGAGAGAGGAAAGGAGGAAGAGCCCAGGGAGCAGGAATAGCGACAGCCCTATGTTTAGGAGGCACAGAAACGCACGGAAAGTTCCAGAATGAGCTACTGTATAGGAATAATTATGGCTGCTATTTTTGTGCATTTGTTTAATAACGTTAATTTGGCGACAGCCTGGTATTATAACATCCTCTCCCACACAGAGGTGGCTTTCGTTCCCTATTCTCCAGAATCCATTTGCGTTTCCCCCGTTGGGTTTGGGGCTCAGGAGCTGGTGACTCACAGCTGGAGGGGCCTGCAGGAAAGTCCCCTCTCCACGTGGGGGTGGGAGCTCCTCTCAATGTCACCCTGTGACAGGCAAACCCGAAACTCACCCCGCCTCCCAGGGACCGGCCTTCCAGCCCTGCCCTGAGCCTCTCTGAAGGCTGGCGGAGAAGTGGCCATTCTTGAGCCATTTAACCAGAGCAGACTTCTTAGAGGAGACCTCGTGCTGGGTAGTGGCCTTGGAACAGAGGAAAGCACAGGGGCCGGAGAGAATCACCACACTAAATTTACAGCTTGGAGATTCGTGTTAGAAATAGAGATAGCATCAGAGAACGGCTTCTGAGTGAGGGCTGGCAAGGTGTTACCCCCTAGTGGAGGTGTTGGCTGAAGCAACCCAAACGTCCATCGGTAGGAGACTGGGCACGTCCATATGACAGGGCGCCTGCAGCCACAGAACAGAGTGATGACCAAAGTAAAGAAACCAGAAAGCAGATGTGGGGAGGTGGCTTAATTCTCTGCTCTCATTTGTCTCTATCTTCCAAACTCCCAAAGACGGACGTGTATTCTCACCTGCAGAAGGGGACCTCATAGCACAGTGGCAGGAACCTTGGGGGTTTGATGTCAGACAATCTAGCCTCCAGTTCCCTTCCTCCAAGGACCAGTTCAAGGACGCCCCCATTTCCTGCTGTCTCCTCTCTTCCCTCTTTCCCTACTCTTGGCAGAATTAACCCTCCTTCCTTCTTGTTCCCAAATTATGTGATTGGTCCATTCATCAACACAAGAGTTTTGATTGGATGATGTGTCTTCCATGTAAACTGTAAGCTCTTGGAAGGCTTGGAGAGTCCCCTACTTCTTGGATATGTGAGTTTCCTCTGCCGGAAGGTAAGTATTATAATGTTCCCCTTGAGGAGCAGTCAGTGGAGCCCATGAGATGACAAACAAGAGAAAGCTAGATAAGCCTAATGGGTTCTTACCTAGGGACACCCTCCCAACCCCCTGCGGAGAACAGCCTCTGGAGACAGTTTTGGTTGCCACAACGGAGGATGAGGGTGCTACTGGTGTCCAGTGGGTAGAGGTCAAGGGTGTGCTAAATATCCCGCGATGCCCACGGCCCTCACCGCAACAAGTATCATCCGAGCCAAATGTCAGTAGGGCTGCAGTTGCAGAATTGTGGACTGTTTTAATTGGGGTGGGGGGTGGAATGCTTCGCCTGTGGGAATATAAACTGTAGCCTCCATTCTTTTTTTTTTTTTTTTTTAATGTTTTATTTTATTTTTGATACAGGGAGAGACAGAGCATGAGAGGGGGAGGGGCAGAGAGAGAAGGAGACACAGAACCGAAAGCAGCCTCCAGGCTCTGAGCTAGCTGTCAGCACAGAGCCTGATGCGGGGCTCGAACCCACGAATGTGAGATCTGACCTGAGCCGAAGGCGGAGGCTTAGCCGACTGAGCCACCCAGGGGCCCCTGTAGCCTCCATTCTAAAAAGCAAGTAGGCGGTGTTTGGCCAAATTAAGTGCACACATTTCCTGAGAGGCATTCCACGCCTCAGTATCCCAAGGAAACGGTCACAAGGTCTGTGAGGAGAGACTGATGGCTGTGTTTGAGCATCTCTGATGGAGTGGTGGGAAGTTGGAGGCAACACGACCCAAGTGAAGTGCGAGAGGAATTGGGGTCAGATCTGGGTGATGGGCTCTTGACTCTGGCCTCGTAACCCCATTTTCCTGGTGTCTGTCACTGGGGTTTTCACTGGGATTTAGGCAAAAGGCGGTGATGAGAAGCGATGGACTACAAGTGTGTGGAGAAGAACGGAAGTATCATAAAAGCTGTGCGAATGAAAAGGGGAGAAAGAGAATGACAAACATAATGCAGAATGATTTATTCAAATTCAAATTACATGCAAAACCTCAACAGTACACATTTAAGGAGCGCCTACAAACAAAAAGATACTTTGTGAAACACATTTGAATGGTTACTCATGAAGTAGAAGAGGAAAGGAAAAAACAGGTGCATGAATAAAAAACCAAGAGCCAAGCCTTTGTGGACCCGTGACAGACCAGTTCATGCACCATGAACCGGAGAGGGTAATTTTTTCTAATGTTTATTTCAGACTTCAGACTGTCAGAGAGGGTGTGGGTGCGAGCAGGGTAGGGGAAGAGGGAGAAGGAGAGAGAATCCTAAGCAGGCTCCACACTCTCAGCTCAGAGCCCCACAATCCTACAAACTCCGAGATCATGACCTGAGCCTAAATCAAGAGTCAGACACTCAACCAACTGAGCTACCTAGGTACCCCTGGAGAGTGTAATTAACTCAACTCTACTTTAGGGTTTGGAATCAATAAATAAGATGAAATCATGTAGGATAAACTGCCTAGGATTGAAGCTGGCATATTGTAGTTACTAAATAAATGGTAACAACAGCTAAAATAATACATTAGTACTAATTTAATTATTATTAATAGTCTAACAGGGTAAATTATTAAGAATGCTCTGATCATTTCCTCATCTCTTTCTTTTCCCCTCCAATCCAGGAAAGAGAATCCACCAATGTTTCTACGGACCCACTGAGAGAGAACACAGAGTGTCTTCAAGGGGACAGGCTGGAAGGAAGTCCTTAGAAGAGGTCAGGGCGAATAGCCAGCTGTGGGGACAGTCCCCATCCTGGGAAGGAAATGAACCAGAGACTGTAATAGGTGGGATCCCAGATTGGTTGAGACCAGAGTCCCTCATGGATGGTGAGACCAGGCCCAAGACGGATGGTAGAGTGGCATTTCTGAGGCCACTGGACACCAGGCATCAGTGTCCTGCCTCTGCAGGGACCCTAGCACCTTCCCTGGGCTGGGCTGTGGGTTTCCAGCTATCTGATAGCCTCTGTCACGCCCTCCCCATCAGATTCTTGAGAAACCCTTGGAGACATCGCATTTCCCAGTTGAGTGGGGGCTCAAAGTCAGACTTAATTTGATTTAGAAAAACAAGGTGACATTTGTCACATTTAAGTGTATTGAAGTAAAATTCATTTGTGCTCCACTTTTTTCTTTGCACTTCATGCAGCCGGCAGCATGGGAGTTCAAACATATGGTGTTTCAGGAAGCGTTCTGTTGAGCAAACGGAAATATTCCCTCCTCCTCTCCAGCTGGTGGGCTTCAGACTGTCAGGGCCTCCCCTCCCATGTGCTTGTCCTGGCCATTTGCTTCACAGTGTCCTGGGATTCGGCCTGGAAAATGGGCTTGGAGGCCAGAGTCCACTGAGTGCTCATGGAAAGCATCTGAGCCTGCCCCCCAGCACTGTGAAGATCAGGTCATTGGGCAAGCCGGATGACCCCGGCCACACTCTTGCTAGTCAGGCCAAACATGGGCTGTGAGCCTTCCTCCAGTAGCTGTCAAGAGGAGAGGGTGCAGGGGCTCCTGGGTGGCTCAGTTGGTTAAGTGTCTGACTTTGGCTCAGGTCATGATCTCATGGCTCATAAGTTTGAGCCTCACGTTGGGCCCTGTGCTGACAGCTCAGAGCCTGGAGCCTGCTTCGGATTCTGTGTCTCTGTCTCTCTTTGTCTCTCCCCTGCTTGTGCTCTCTCTCTCTCTCTCTCTCTCTCTCTCTCTCTCTCTCTCTCTCAAAAATAAACATTAAAAAAGAAATTAAATTAAAAAAAAAAGAGGAGAGTGCAGCGAGGGGCCAGCATGCAGGAAAAGCTGGAATTGCACATTCATTTCCAACATTGGTTGTATAAAATAGTAAAAAATACACATGGTGGTATCTTCTCTGGTTCTTGGCACAGAGTTCCTAAATCCCTTAGAATGTCCTTAGTGATGGGAGAGTCTTTTGTTCTATTGAGGCAACTCCAACTGTGCTCCTAGGTAGCTTCAGGATGGGGGCTGGTGACCAGAAAGACCAAGACATGATTGAAAGCCTGGAACTTTCAGCCTTACCCCCTATCCTGCAGGCAGGGAAGAGGGGCTGGAAATTGGGCTAATGATTGATAAAGCCTGCATGATAAAGACTCCATAAGAATCCCGAAGGAAGACATTTGGAGAGCATCTGGGTTGGTGAACACACCCACGTGCCCAGAGGGTGTCACAATGCAACTCCACGGAGATCCTGCGTTCAGGACACTTCCAGACCTCGCCCACCATGTGTATCTCTTCATCCAGCTGCTCATCTGTATCCTTATCATAACTGCTATCATCTAATAAACTGGTAAGTGTAAGTGTTTTCCTGAGTTCTGTGAACTGCTCTAGCAAGTGACTGGATCCAAGGAGTGAAGTCGTTAAGGACCCCTAATCTGTAGCCAAGTTGGACAGAAGTTGGGCATAACCTGGAGACCTTTTTCTTGTAGTTGGCTTCAGAAGTGGGGGCTGCCTCATGGGACTGAACCCTTTTCACCTGTGGGGTCTGCACCAACTCTGGTTAATGTCAGAGTGGAACTGAATTGTGGGACACCCAGCTTGGTGTGAGAAAGAATTGCTTGGTGTGGGGACACCCACATGCATCTGGTGTCGTAAGTGCAGTGTGTGAGTGAAGGAAGGAGCAGTGAGTTTCTCCAGAAGAGATGAGATTAGCAAACGGAGAGCTTTCGGGAATGGCACCTCACCATTCTTTCCCACTTATTGAGACCTTTCCGTCCCCATCAATCTTTGAACGGGAGCCTGGACTATTTCTCTGATTATGGAAGTGGACACTTTGGCCAAGTGGGGCATCTAGAACTGCAGATACCAACCAATTAAAACAGGGATTTCAGAGCACCACAAACATTACCATCTGTGTGGTTATGAGCAAGCCCCTAACCCTTCTCCAAATGCCAGTGTCCTTCTACGAACCGGATGGAGAGGGCTAAATGAAGGAACGCTGGCAACACCCCCACCGCATGCCAGGCACTCTGAATAAGGGCTTTACCTGCACGTTGATGATGATGTCTGGTAATGACTCTGCTGAAGTCATAGGGCCTTAAACTGACATTCACAAGAAACTGGGTCTTGATTCAAGATGGTGAATCCATCTTCCCAGAATCTGTGACTGACCTTGTAGGATACCAGCCAGCCTTGATCATTTAGAGCACTCGCTGAAGAACTGCTTTGGATTTAATATGTGGTATTTACCTGGAGCCTCTTGTGGGGTTGGTTTAATTTAGTTTCTTGGCCATTTTGTTAAGAAAAATAACCTGAAGAGGACTTTTACATTTTAAACACATAATTGTCATCTTGAACAAAAATAGACTCCATAGTATTTTGGCACGGATTCTATTGTGTCTAATGCAGGGTAGGAGGTGGATGTGCGGGTGTAGGTGGATTTAATATAAAAATTGACCCAAGTCCAGTCTGCTGAGAAGACTGTCATACATGGTCTCTTTATTGCCTGATTGGAAACCTCCAAAGCCCTCAAGCCTTGTTCTTTTTATGATTGCTGAGTGTAAAATGAATTATTCAAAGGCCAGTGATGAAGATTGGTATGAGTTCTGAGTCGGAGCCCTGAGACAGTAAGGTCATTTCGGAGCATCTGGGAGGTCTGCTCAGGACCAGAACTCCATCCCTTGGCCCTGAAAGTGGGAGCAGAGAGCATACTGGCTCCAGAATGCTGAGCACTGCTGTCCTCTTTCTCAAGGGCAGGCCCTTCCTGCATCCCGATGAATCCCAGCTCAGCAGGGAAACAGCTCTGGAGCAGAGAGGCTGGGCATGTGCCCATGGACTTGACATCTTGCCCATGGCATGGCCTTGACTAAAGAGGCAGGGTCTGTGTGGGTTGGGAGGGAGCAAGAAGGATGCTTGAGCCTTTAGCCTCCTTGGTTGCCCACCCTGGACCATTTCCCCTTCTTTTCCTGTATTTTTTTTTTTTTTGGGAAAACACTACTGTTTGACCAGACTCAGGAGAAGGGGCTTTATCCTCAATTTGAAGGGGGAATCCTGGTAGATCAAAGCCAGTGGTTATCAACTCTGCTTTCACACAAGAACCACTTTGGAAGCTTAAAAAAAACCTCATTTGCCTGGAACCCTTTCCCTACAGCCTAGAGCATGTCCCAGTCTTGATATCACCTGGAAATTGTTAAAGAAACAGTTTTAGTGCCCACTTCAGGAAAAAATCAGAATTTCTATACTGGGAGAACAACTGGTCAAAGCCAATCACGGTGCAGCACGTTGTATTTTGCAAAGGCGGGTGCTACAACAGATCCCTTCCTGATATCCCTGTCTTCACAAGGGGACTTTGACATGCATCACATCTCAAACTGTCAGGATCTGTGTCCTCTCCCTTTAAATTTGGGTGATCTGATCTGGGGATTATGACGAAAGGGACACCAGGTGACGTCCAAAGAAAGATAATTCTATTTCAAAGAAAGGCAATATTGCCTTTTTTTCAGGATGTTCACTCTTAGACCCAAGCTGTCATGCTCCAAGGAAGACCAGGCCTCATGAAGAGACTGTGCATAGGTGTCCCAGCTCACAGCACTGGCTGAGGTCTCAGTGGACATAAATGCCAGACAAGTGAGCAAGGAAGCTTTGGAGATGACAGTCACTGACTCCAACCCCATGAGAGATCCTGAGTGAGAACCATCTTGCTGAGCCCAGTCAACTGCCAAATGTGTCAGAAATAGTGATATGATTGTGATTAAGCTATTGAGGTTTGAGGTAACTTGTTATGTTTCGATAGATGACTGGAGTATGTGGTCACCCCTTCCCCGTGCCAGATGGTGGTCTATGAGTGGGCATGTGAGCCCAGAGGTGGAGGCTTCTGGGAAACTTGTCCTTGTTCCCAAGAAAGCCACAGAAGAAGAGATAGTCTTTCACTTCCTTCTGATGTTGTTGCATTCTGATAGGACCCTTGAGAATGCTGCCGTCGTCTTGATACCAACCTGAGGATAAAGTCAACTTCAATGACACCACCAAAAAGAGATGGAAAGAACTTGGATTTTTGATGGCATCATTAGCCAGTCCCTGGATCCACACCGATTCCTGGCCTTCCTGATGTGAAGATAAGAAATACTCCTATTGTCTAAAGCAGTTTGAGCCATACTGTTACTCGTCATTGAAATGACCTATTTGTTGCAGCCCATAAGCCAGAATCTGATCTCTGCCAGCTTTAAAAAGGGAGATCTCAAAGTCAAGGTCAGTGAACAATGGGGTATCAGATATGTCCCCCCAAACTGCTCTTTGCTGGTGAGGAGAGAACAAGAGGAGTGGGAAGAAAGCCCCTCCCCCTAAGCTATTCACAGGATGAGGGATTGAAGGGGGGCAGGGCAGGGACAACATGGCAAGTCAGCTCAGCTTGGGGCATAGAGATGGTGACTCCGAACCAATGCTCAGCCCCAAGCCAGCACATCTGCTCCACTGGGCACCACCAGAATTTCCATTTAAGTTGTCACTCGGGCTCACTCCTTCCCAGGACAGAGAGGCTGAGGAGGCTGTCTATCTTATGGATGGAGAAACTGAGGCCTGAAATGTGCCTCTGGTTTTCCTGGAGGGAGTCACTGGAGGCTTGAAGCCCAGCTCTGAGTGGGGGAGGCTGGGTTGGGACTCAGCAGAGGAAGCTACAGATCCTACTTCTGAGCCCTCAGCCCACTGGGATAACTGGTCAGCATCTCATCTGCCCATCAAGGCTAAGGCTGAGCTCCTGACATTTCTAGGATGACTTTTCCAGAGAAGTGTCAGTTCCCTCCCCTCACCCAACTCCCACCTGGAAACTCATCTCCTAACTGACAGTCACATTTTGGACACCTTTCAGCTAGGAAGGGTCTTTCTTGACCTTCTTTTGTCATGAAAGGTCTCTTGACCTTGAAACTCTTGGAGGCTCTTGACCTCCAGAGTTGGCTCACCAGGGCCTCACTTCCCATAATGCCATCCAGGGGAGCAGACACTGGATTGAGAAGCTTCCCATCCCCATTGGTTGAGAAGAAGGGGACAGCTGAGTTCCATCTTCGAAGCTCCCCCCTCTCCCCTCCTGCTATTCTGGGCCCCACCATTTGCCCTCCATCATACTCAACCTTGTTCTTCCTCAGGGTGCCCCAAGTATCTGCTCTCTTAACAAAATTCTGCATTCTTTGGAGTGTCATCTGGGCACCTCTGGCGGGAGACAGAGGCTGGGGGTCCATCATGTGAGCTTGGTTGGATTTTGTCTACATAACTTACAGTCTTCTGAGCTAGAGACAGAACCTGCAGACAGAGCCTGCAGATGACTTTATCCAACTTCCTGATAATATGAATGAAAAAAGTAGGTCCCCAGGCTGCTGACAACACACAGGGCAGGAGCAGTGCCCTGCAGAGAACTCAGGTCCACTGCCAACCCTGGAACCAGCAGAGCAGACGATTCACTGCATGCAAACACCCAAAGGCAGGTCACCCAGGCAGAAAACGCTCAGAGGCAGGGTGATTGGGCTTTAAGACATATGAGGAAGCCGAGGCAGGCCCTGGGAGGGTGTGACCAGTCCAAGGTCACTAGGATTCCAGTGTAGTTGTAGGTGGGAATCCAGAGAGCGTAGTTCTGCCATCAGGAAGGGCCCAAGGCTCTAGCGCCTGTCCTGGGTCCTGGGGGGCTATAGCCCAGCTGTGGTGCCCCACCTTCCACCACATTGGAGGGGGGGGGTCAGGTCTGAGCGTGGCAGCCTCTGAGACCTGCTGCCCACGACTGAGCTCACACCCACAGTGTAGGCTGGGTCCTGGCCCATCTGGTACATTCAGTGGAAGCCACTCATTCACCTGTTCCCACTCACGGAGTGCTTGTGCTTTTCAAGGGTTGTGTTAGCATGTGAGCATGTATTCACTGAGTGTAGGATACCAGGCAAGACCGGGGGATCTACAAAGGCGCTCCATGCACTCATCAGGAAGATGGCGTCAGCTGGAGGGGCAGCCTGCAAAAGAATGGAGCGCCGGGCATGGCTGTACCTGTTTGTGCATGGATGCACAGAGATGTGCTGACTCCCCCTACTCCTATATAATGCACTTACCCTACAATTCTTCTTTTTTTAATGTTTATTTATTTGTTTTGAGAGAGAGAGGGTGGGGGAGGGGAAGAAAGAGAGAGAGAGAGAATCCCAAGGAGGCTTTGCACCGCCAGAGTGCAGCTCAATGAGGGGCACAATCCCATGAACCGTGAGATGATCTGAGCTGAAATCAAGAGTTGGATGCTCAACAGACTGAGCCACCCAGGCGCCCCACCTACCCTGCAATTCTTAAGATGGAATGCCATTTCCCTGGACCTCGTCTGCCCTTTATCCACTTGTGATGGTTAATTTAATGTGTCAACTGGCTGGGCCAGATTATTATTCTGGAAGTTTCTGTGAAAGTGTATTTCAGATGAGATTGACATTTACATCAGTGGACTCTGAGTAACACAGATTCTTCTTTATAATGTGCTGGGCCTCATCCAATCAGGTGAAGACCTGAATAGAACAAAGACTGATCTATCCCAAGCAAGAAGAAAATACACCAGCAGATGACATTCAGACTCATACTGCAACCCTTCCCTGGGTTTGCAGCCTGCTGGGCTCCCCCATCTGATTTTAGACTTGCCAAGCCTCCACCACCATGTGAACCAATTCCTTAAAATAAATCTCTATGTATATCCTATTGGTTCCATTTCTCTGGAGAACCCTAATACACTACTTCTATTTGGGGAAAAGGAGAGTTACCCAAACATTAAGGGGCTACCCTGACATGTCACCGAGAAGCTGGTGGCACTTAGGGATTTGCCCCCAAATACCCCCCCATCAACTCAGTCCACTCCTGATAACACACCATTCCTCTGAAGGCCATCTGGTGGGACAGAGGGTGTCACAGAGTCCCCTGTGGTGACAAGAAGGAGGGTGGTGGGCTCCATGGAATTATTCCCACCCAACCACTGGTACCCCGAGTGCTTTTACTCCACAATTTATCAGACTTCAGTTTGAAGTGTTGAGGGCGAGAAAAAAAATCTCATCGATGTGTTTGGGTGCTTGAGGAAACAAGAGATGAGCAAGTGCATTGGGAAAGGACCCGGATTCTGATTTCTGAGTTGAGATTATACAGTTTAATATTTGATTAAAGCCTTTGATTGAGGGGAGGCTGCAAACGGGCCCCCAATTCTGAGACTTGTGTATAGATAGAAAGGAAGCTGTAATGGTTTTCCTAATGATGGATACCTTCCCCTTCCCTCACGAAGGAAGACAATGGCTCAGAAGCTGTTCCTAAGAGAAGCAGAAGTTGTTCCCAAGGTAAGAGCTGCTTGACTTACCAGTCCAGCATCCAGACCAATCAAGGCCCATCCTAATGAGGTCACGGTCAACAGTCAACAATCAGCTCGTGTTTAGGCGTGGATTCTATGTTTTTCCAGGTGCACAAAAACACGTTCAGCACAGTGACAGAGGAAGGGAACACGAGGGACAGAAGAGTGCCTCTTAGGAGGATAATTACATTGACAAAACCCGGAGAAGAGCACATCTAAACAGCGGTCCAGTTTGGAAATGCTCCCTACTGGTCTGCTGGTACGCTAACCAATGCCTCTGTTGCGGAGAAGAACGTGGTTTCCGTTTTATTCTGTAAACAGTAACCAGGGTATGATGGTCATTGCAAGGTGCCACTGGGCGGGAAAGTTGGGTTGGGTCAACAGTTGCTACCAGTTTCGAGGCAAGGATTGAAAAGTCACATATGATGGCAATCTGGAGCTTTCTACACGAGGCTGAATCAAAGGAGTTGGAGGCGGGTGTGTGGGAAGTGGGGGGCTTGAAAATAATTTAGGCCAAGCCCCTCAGAGCAGACGGGGGTTGCTCAAGGGTCCATACTGAGTGAGTGGCTGAGCAGGGACCAGAATCGGCTTCTCTGATCTTCCCCTCTACTGGGCTGTGAAGCAGGTGAAATCACCCAGCTATGAAGCAACTTGCCTGTACCCGCTAAATTGTGTGACCCCCAAAGTCATGGTGAGGCCCTCCCCTCCAGAACCTCACAATGTGACTGTATTTGGAGACAGGGCCTTTGCATGGTGATGAAGGTAAAATAGGACTCTTAGAACACGGGCTCTACTCCGATCTGACTGGCGTCCTTATTAGAGGGAATTTGGACACCAGGGCTGGGTGCACAAGCAGAGGAAAGACCCTGGGCAGACACATCCGGAAAAGATGGCCATCTGCAGGCCAAGGAGAGAGGCCTCAGAAGAAACTGAATCTATTAACACGTTAATCTCTGATTTCTGGTCTCCAGGACTGTGAGAAAATAACAGTCTGTCATTTGATGCATTGGGTCTGCAGCTCTAGAAAACTAATAGACTGTCCTTTCCAAGTCTGTACACACAGGTGGGAGGTTTTTGGTACAGCTTTCCAGGGCCCACGTGCTGCCCGCAGTGGCCCTGTGAACCTGGAGCCTGATGCTATCTTAAGGACAGTAGGAGAAAGACAGAAAAGCCGGCAATGCAAAAGCACACAGCGGAGAGCCTGGCCTCATTCTGCTACTCACAGTCTCCAGCCCAGAACTACGCACACTGAGAAGACACATGAGAGCTGGGGTCACGTCCTGCGGTGGCCCGTCTATCAATTCCCCTCCTCCCCTCCCCCCGGTGGACCTCACGGAGGGGCCTGGTACCTCCCAGCTCAGCTTTGCCAACAGGAAAATGGGAATCACCGGGTCTCATCTTCTGGAAGCGTCTAGTTGCCAGCATATGCCCCAAGTCCAGGAAGCAGACATTGCCCTGTGTTAGGATTAAATGGCAACCCCCAGATGTTCAATGGGCACCCTCAGGAGAGTGGCTGGATCCTTCCAAGTCTGGCTTGTTTGGACTCAAAACACACCAGGTGTCAGCAAATCCAGCTCCAAATCCCAGACAGCCTCTTTGAAAGCTGCCTTCTGCTTAGGTGGTATAGACGTGGGTCTACAGGATTCCATTTTAGGGCCTTGGACAGGAACTACTGCCGTTGGAGCAGGGACAGCATCCCCAGGGCCTGAAGCAGTGCCTGCTGATACTAACTTGGACCAGCCAAAGTCTGAAATTCTCCTTGTCAGAGTCACTTCTTGGGTTAAGGCATTAAAGACCCCTGTTAAAAATGGTATAGGGGCTATACAGATTAAGACATCATCAGCCATTAACACCTTTGTGACTTTCTCAGACTAGCCTCAGAACCCCCCTTGCTTAGCCCTTGAGGGACCAAGGCTGGGGCAGCTGAGTTTTGGTGGGAAGAGAGGAGGGAAGATTCACAGCCTATGGGGTGGGGGGGTGGGGCAGGGAGCATGGGAAAGTGTGTTGTATGGACGATGTGGGTAACAAAAACGGATAAAGGATTTCACAAGGAACACTGCTTGGCAATTCTGAACCAGCCAGGCCTCCATAAGAGAGTCACCTTTCGGCCTGATGGCCCAGGTCGTGAACACGAGGGCCTGGCTAGTCGGTAGGCACACAGCTCCAGCTGGGTCTGTGTAAGGAACATGGCATCTCAGAGCTGAGCTTGGCCTGGGGCCACGGAATTGAGTGTGGAGCGACAGACCAGCCACCTCTCCCGGGGAAAGGGGAGAGGGGCAGGAGTGATTGGCACTCGAGAGGCGGGGCTACACCCTCACTCTCAGCCAATCAGCTTGTCCGCTGGCTCCAGCGTCCAGACCCCACTCTGGGTTAGTTAGAGCTACTCTTGGGGAAGCTTGGAGACAACACGGGTCAAGTGACAACAGTGAAGCGTGGTGGGGGCAGCCTGGGCCTGTCAACCAGGAGCCTGGGGCTCACAGGCCTCAGGGGAGCATGGGAAGGGCTGTCTGGCTGTCCACAGTCCAGGGAGGGAGGCGGTGAGGCTCAGCAGGGGGAAGATGACATCTGGTCATAGTCGGGGCACTTGAGCAAGGCTGGGTAGTTGCTGTTCATCTGCAGGGAGGCGTCACTGGAGATGTCAGAGGGGCTGCGGCCCCGGACCCAGGCGTCTGGGTGCAGGAACTGGCCTGAGTAATCGGAGCAGTTGCTCAGACGCGGACGGTAGAAGCCGGGGTGAGGCCTATACATGTCCTCGGCGGTGTATCTCTTCATGAACAGGTACACGGACATCACCCCCGCACTCTACAGTGAGGAGAGAGCAGAGGGGAGTTCACTGCTGGGCGCCCCATGGGACACACAGCTGGAGCCGGGAGGGGGGTGGATGCGGGCCCAGACCCGGGATGGTAAGAGAGTGACACATTCTGGGGAGGAGGAAGGGCAGCAGAGTGGGTGGGACCAGGGTGCCCGCAGAGTGTCTTCCTGCCCCGCCCCCCGCCCTGCCTGCTGGGGGGACGTTTACCTCCGTTAAAAGGAAAGAGATGGCAGAGAAGGCGAATGACCACCCGTACTTGTAGTTGAAATAGGTCTCTGTGTCCTTGGTCCTGTTGAGTATCTCATCATTGATGCTGGAGATGTAGAGCACCAGGCCCACCACCAGAGAGAGGCCTGGGTCAAGGCAAGGGGGGGGGCTTGGTGAAGGGGCCTCCGTGAGTTTGCTGATGGGGCCCCCGCCTCCCCTTGGGGTTCAGGAAGGAAGCTGGCAACCTTGTGGTAACGAGGCTCTCATTTTGGACTTGAAGGAGAGGAGGAGCTCTCTTCCTAAAGACCTTGTGGAGACTAGTACCTTCTAGAAAGTACACAGTTGCTACGAAAGATCCCCATCCAGCCACCTTCTGGGCCATGGAAGCCCCGTGGGTCTGAACCCATCCACCCACCAGGATGACCTGTCACACATACTCGTCTGAGCCCCGTCCCTGAACATTCCGAGTCACCTGACCTGGGCTGGGACCCTGGCGCTGTGCTGTCTTAGCGATAAGGGTGCAAACCACCGGACGAGCATGAGGCTTTTGCTAAACTGAAAAATAAGACGGGATCGCTTGGCAGAGGCAGCCAGGGTCTCCAATCCCCATCTCCAGCAGTGAGTGGTAACATCCTTGTGCAGACTAAGTGGCCCGTGGTCGTCACAGCCCTGCTGACCGTGGGTGCAGCACATTGGGACTGTGTGGCAGGAGAGGTTAAGCCAGAGTTTGTCCAGATTCTGACAACCGTTAAACCAAGAGGCAGTGGGTCCCAAACTCCTGTGCCATGGGGCCAGTGACCGCCTCAGGCACTCAATTAGTTACTGTAACAGAATCAGGACATAATTAATTACTCTGTTTTGAGCTGCTAAGGCTTAATTCTACTCACATAACTAAATGAGGGCATCTTGTAAGGGAACACTGAAGGAAACTAGGTGTGATTCCAGCCTTCCTTGGTGCCTAACTCATGTTGGAATCATTGCTGGCCCAAGTGAATCCTCTTTATCATTATCATGAAAACAACTTCATGTTGCCGTGTTCACTCTGGGATTTCTGATCCTGTTGCCCGCTTCCGAAAAACCTCGGGTGCCTTGGAGCTACGGCACAGCCTTGACTATTTGAAGGTCATAGAAAGGTAAAGGAAAAGTTTAGCCCCTGAGTCTGTACCTCTTGGACTAGATAGAAATACCACCATGCAGAAGGCAGGCCTAGGACACTGTAGGTGCTCAATCAATATTTGTTGGATTGATGGATGGAAAGGTGGATGAATGGATTAATAGATGGAAGAATGGATGGAAGATGGGTGGGTGAGTTGAAAAAAAGGTGGACAGATGGATGGGAGAAAGGATGGAGGGAGAAAGAGAGGAGGGAAGGAAGGAAAGAAGGAAGGGAGGGAAGGAGGGAAGGAAGGAAGAAAGAAAGAAAGGAAAAGAAAGAAGAAGAAAGGAGAAATGAAGGGAGAAGGAAGGAAGGATGAAAGAAAGAATGGATGCATGGGCGCATCCATCTATCCTTCCTCTTTCTTCCTTCCTCTCTCCTTTCCTTTTTTCCTTCCTCCCTCCCTCGCTCCCTCCCTTCTTTTCCTTCCTTCCATCCATTATTCAGCCATCCACCTATCCAACCTACATGTGAGCCCTCCCTTATCAATGAGTCCAGGGCTCCAGGGCATGGAAAATACTGACTCTGAGAGTCACTCTTGTGTCTGAAGTATGATCTCCAAAAGAAAAGGTCCTCATGAAAACACACAGGTCACCATGAAGGGGGAAAAGAGCCGACCTTTACTTCCCATATTCTCTTCTGTCCTCACTCTACACACTCCCTGTGAGTAACTTCATCCCTCTCCTGCTTCCCAAGCTGTTAGCTCTTAATCTTGATTTCGGGTCCAGGCTCCTTCCACAAGCCCCTCACCTCTAGCAGGCTTTGGGACGCCTCCCCCCAGATGTCACATGGACACCTGAAACTCAGCATTTCCCACAGTAAACTCATGAGCTTGGCCCAAATCTGCTTCTTCTCTTGTGGTCCCAAGACCAACGACGTGACTGACGCATCATCCACCCACTGCCCAAGAGTCCTTGGTTCTTCCCTGGAAAGCCTAGTCCTTGTCCTGTTTACCCTCCAAATGTCACCTGAATGCTCTCATTCTCTCTTCTCTCCTATCATCCCCTTAGCTTGGGACACAGTCACCTCTCTCCTGTGCCACCGAAATAGCCCTTCACCTGCTCTCCCTGCCCCTGTCTTGTGTCCTTCCCTTCCCTCCATCCCCCAGAGTGGTCATTCTAAAATTCCCCAAATATGATCATATCTTCACCCCTCAGCTCAAAATTCTTCTGAGGCTTCTCACAATACCCCAAATCTGTAAGGTGACCTCAGATGCCTTCCCCTCTCCCCTCGCACTACATTCCACCTTACACTCCCACCAAGATGAGCAATGATTGTGCTTATTCTCCCCACTGCTTCGTCCTTTCTCTTTCCTCCAGGCTCCCTTCCCATCCCCACCCCCAACCTCATTCTTTTGCCTAATTCCTGCTCATCTTTCAGCCCGCCTTCTCCTGGTCGTCTTTCCGGACCAACCCTTGGTCTGAGTTTCAGCCGCTGCTTTCAGCCCCCTAGCCGTTCTTGTTGACTGCTCTCATCGTCCTTTTTTGCTATGTTCAAATTCACTGTCTACTTGTTTATTAAGTCTCCCACAATGCTGACCTGTTTGTGAGCAATGATGTCAATAGCAGAATAAAGCCTGGTAGATATCATGGAGGAATGAATGAATGAAATACAACCTGGTGTCAATCCAAAAAGATAGATCCAGATTGAAGGGACCTGGGCATGGGGTGTGACTGAACAGTGAAGGGGACAGAAGGAGTCTTCTGTAGGAGAGCTCAGGACTGGGAGCGAAGGGGCCGATATTCCAAAGGCAGGTGTACTTATCTTTCTTGCAAAATCAGGATGAAATACCCACTTCAAAAATAAGAATGCTCATTGCTGGTGGAGCTAAGAAGTAAGCGGTGGTGACAGTGAGGAGTGAGGAGTGAGCCCTGGCTTGTAATCCCAGCTCTGCCCCCAGGTGAGCCTGTTACGTCTCTCCTCCCCCAGGGGTCATGGATGGGCATGAGGTCATCAGAGGTGTCCCTCACTGTGACTCAGTGCCAGGGGTTGACCCACAGCTGTGACCAGCACTTCCCAGAGCAGAGCCATGGATCAAGAGTCCAGAGGGTATGAAAGAAAATGCTTGACTTACCTGAGAGAATAAAAAAGATGCCGGAGACAAAGGCCAGTATTGTCCTGTGGGGCCGGATGTGTCCGATGTTGCTCAGGATAAACCCAATGAACATGAAGAAGAGGCTGACCAGAGGGAATGGTGTGGCCGAGCGAATCATTTCTAGTCGAGGGGACAAGAGGACACTGTCAGCCTCCTGTGGCCTTACTTACTGCTCACCTGCCCAGTTTGAGTGTTCCTACGAGTGTCTGCCAACTGGTCCCCGAAGTCTTCTGGCTTGCCCAGTTCTCTGGGCTCCATCCCCTCCGTGGGGGGCCCGGGGACCTCCCAGTGCTGGCAGGGCTTTTGTCAGAGCTGGGAGTTTGACTTCAAGGGCCAACATGTTGCTGCCTTCTCTCCCAGCACAAACTGCTTCCTCCTGGGCATCCAATACGGCCACCGTGGAGGGGCATGGTCACCCTTCTCACTTCCTCTCCTGGGGGTATTCTCCATGGGCAAAGGCATCGATCTCTGAGTGGTGCAGGAGACAGTTCCCCAAGTTCAACTTGGGGGATGATCTGCATATTAAATGTATCTGGTCTTTATTCTTGATTCCTGAGAGATGACCCCTAGATCCTTGGAATTTCCCAAGTGATAAGGGTATCTTTGAAACACACAGTAGGCTCCCTGACTACACATGAGTTTCTTCCAATCAGTTAACTTGGGATGGGGGCTGGGAAGACCAACCTTGGGATTAGAAGTTTAGGGGTTTAGAGCCATGTGATACAGGCCCGATTCTGGGAAGAGGAGGGGGGGACTGTTCAGTCACGTGGTTGAGTGCTCACTCAGTCATGCCTCTGCATGGAAGCCCAGTAAAAGCTCGACCCCAAAGCCTGGTTGTGTTTCCTGGTTTGTGGACACATCCCTGTGCCACGATGGTGATGCATCCTGATTCCATGGGGAGAATACATGGAGACTTGGCATTCGGACCCCTCCCAGATATGTGCCTCTTTATTTGGTCGGTCTTGGTCTGTATCCTTTATAGTAAAACTGTGATAAGTATAGCACTTTCCTGAGTTCTATGAGTGGTTCTAGCAATTTTTTGAACCTGAGGGGGGGGTCACAGGAACCCCTGGCTTGTAGCCAGCTCATCAGAAATGCCGGTGGCCTTGGTAACTTCCAAACTTCTGGCTAGTTTGTGAAGTGAGGGCACCCCAACCAGAGGCACGGTCCGGTTGGGGACTGAGTCCTTAGCCTGTGACTCTGTGCTAACTTGGGGTAATTAGTATCAGAATTGCATTGTGAGTTCACACTGCAGAGTCGGAATCAACCCTGGTGAGGCAGAGCCATGAAGTCAATCTTCTTGGGGGCATTAGCTCCTGAGTGCTATGGTTTGAATGCTTAGGATGGAGCCCTCATGATTGGGATCAATGCCCTTATAAAAAGAGACCCCAAAGAGCTCCTTCACCCCTTTATCTGTGTGAGAACACAGCAAGACGGCACCAGCTATGAGCAGGGAGGGGGCCCTCCCAAGAACGTGACCATGCTGGCACCCTGACCTTGGACTTATGACCCCTAGGACTGAGAGAAATACATTTCCGTTGTTTGTGAACTCCCTGGTCTGTGGTATTTTGCTCCAGCAGCCACCGCGGGCTGAGACACAAGGCAGAATCCCCTCTCACTCGCCTGGGCCACAAGACTTAGAGACTCCAGCTAGCCGTCATCACCACCGGAAGAGTAATTGGCAGAGCAAGTTGTGGTGAGCTCAGGCCAGGACCACCAGCTGAGAAACAAGCTGGCCACCCCAACTCTTCCCTTCGCCCCGCTCTGCTCTGTGCAGCCGGGGACCCAGGTCAGAAAGCCTGTGGCACCTACTTAGAACATTGATGGTGGACTCTGAGGTCAGCTGCGTGTTCATGGGCATCACATACTCTATGGTGAAGCAGCGGCCCCGCTCCTCACCTGTGAAGACAAGAATCATTGACATTCTGGGTGATTCTTGAACATGGACTGTAAGTCAGTACATCCAAATGGTATTCCCAACTGCTCCTGGGAGCCTGGACCCACACTGTGTATCTGCACCTGGCTGGATCTAACCCTGGCTGGTGACCCACAGAACGGGTAGGGCTGCATTCTGACATCACATCTTTCCTGCAGAAGGACCACTGTGAAGATGGACCTAAGCGTCACGAGTCACAGGAAAGGCAGCCCTCACTGAGAACTTGAGGTTGCGTCACACGGCTGGTGGCCGTCTCGTTGCTCTGGGGCTGACGACGGGGCATGGCTGGCTTAGATTCCCCAGGGTGGGTGTCATGGGGCAGGACCCGGAAAGCCCTGTCAATCATTTTGGAAGCCAAATGCTAGTGACTTCCAACTCTGCTTTGGATTTAAATAGAGACCAATGCCACATAGTCTAGGGCAGTGGGAGGTGAGGCCAAAGTCAGATGCCATTCCCAGAGCAGACACAAGTCACCAGGAGGCCCGGCCTTGAGGTGTCCTCCCGGCTAACTACTAGTGGGCACCAATCACCACCCCCATTCTCCAAAGCCCTAATATAAAGGGACCACATGCTCGCTCTGCCCAGTGGACACGTTGGTGACGGGGCCCTTCAAGATCCGCTCAGTGATCACGCTGTGGCAATTCTGGCCAGCTCAGGCTTGCGGCCAGTCATGCAGAGATGGAGATGCTCTTCCCATGCAGGCTGGCCCTGGGCCATGAGAGACAGATAAAGGCCAAGTGCTGGGAACAGCAACTCAAGGGTTCCAGAGAAGTCCTAGCAAACCGGAGGGAGGCCCAGATGGGCAGGGTGAGAGCCTGCACCATCTTGCAGATTTGGAAGGACCCGCATCTGTGTTTTCTCTTTCCCACTTCATGGGATCGGGACAGGAAAACTGCTAAATAGTTTCCGTTCCGTAAACTAGTGCACATATGTGACGTTAGGTCAGGGAGACTTACTTTACCTCCCTGGATCTTCACTTGCTTATTTGTAAAGTGGAAAAAGTAAGTCCTGCTTCGGACTCTTGGGGGGAGGCCCGGAGATCGAGAATTCCCCAAGCAGTTCCAGACCCACGCGAAGCCGAGTGGGAGGCGCAGTATGGGAACGGCGTCATCTTTCAGGTGAGGACACACAGGTCCGGAGGCGGGGTGGGGGGGATGACAGGACCTGCTCCAGGGGACATCGTGACTCAGGGCTTGAGTGTGGAGTGGGCCCTGATCACTGCAGGGAGCACTGCCCAGAGCTCACAAGGACTGTCCCTGGTGAACTGCCCCCTTCCAACAGGGGCGTCTCTTCCCAACGGGGGAGGCTCTTGGGCAGGTTTCCAAGGGGACCAAAGCTGCTCCTCTCTCTGGGGCTAGGCTGTCCCAGACTGGGGTGCTCTTACCCGCGAGGAAGCAGACGCGCCACAGGCCGGAGTGCAGGGACATCTTGATCTCCGTGCTCTGGTTCTGGGGCAGGACCACGCCCTCCTCCAGGTACAGCCAGTAGTCAGTGCTGACGGCAATGCCCAGGAGCCCCAGGCCACACACAGCGAAGACGCTGCTCAGCAGGGTCAGGGCCTTCCTCCCGCAGCCGCTCATCTTCCCAGGGGTCGCTGGGCGGCCTGTGGCCAAGGTCCTGCCGGCAGGAAGTGGGCTCTGGAGGCAGAGAGAGGGTGGGCTGGCGGTAGCCACCACGGCTCTGAGGAGGCCAGGATGAGGTGTCTTCAGGAAGAAATAAAAGCCAACCCTTTAAGGAAAGGCACAGGGGCGCCTGGGTGGCTCAGTCGGTTGAGCATCTGTCTTCGGCTCAGGTCATGATTTCACAGTTTGTGGGTTCGAGCCCCATGTCGGGCTCTGTGCTGACAGCTCGGAGCTGGACCCTGCTTTGGATTCTGTGTCTCCCTCTCTCTCTGCTCCTCCCCTGCTCTCTCTCTCTCACACACACACACACACACACACACACACACACACACTCTCTCTCTCTCTCTCTCTCTGTCTCTCAAAAATGAATGAGCATTTAAAAATAACAAATAAATAAATAGATAAGGCAGAGGGGCAGAGAAGGCATCCTGCAAAGGTATCTTCCTCATGGACTCTAATCAGTTTTACTTCTGGGTCAACACAAGTCAAGAAGCCACACCACAGCCCAAACCCAGTGGGTCAGAAACCATCCGACCTCGGCGGCTCAGCACGTGGTACTGGCAGGAGCCAGCTCTGAGCCAGCCGGAGGCCAAGAGCCCGCGCAAGGTGAGCCATGAGCACAGCTAGCTACTGATACCTGCCAAGGCCGGGCACTGGGCTCAGAGCTGGGAAAGATAGATGCCAGCCCCTACGGGGCCCACAGCCCCGCTCAGGGCTTCTGAACTCAGGGTCAAGGTAGACACATCCAAGGAGCCTCTAAAAATCCCTAATGTGGGATGCCTGGGTGGCTCAGTCGATTAAGCCTCCGACTTCAGCTCAGGTCAGATCTCACGTTCGTGGGTTCGAGCCCCGCATCAGGCTCTGTGCTGACAGCTAGCTCAGAGCCTGGAGCCTGCTTCCGGTTCTGTGTCTCCTTCTCTCTCTGACCCTCCACCTCTCATGCTCTGTCTCTCTCTGTATCAAAAATAAATAAAACATTAAAAAAAAATCTCTAATGCCTGGGTTGCCAACCTGAGAGATTCTGGTGCAGCTGGGCTCATATGGGGGCATCTGGTAAACACTCTCTGTGGTTCTAACGTAGAGCCCAAGTTGAGGACGGTTGATCTTTCCTCCTCAAAGTGAGATCCGTGGACAAGCAGCATCAGCATCGTCCCGGGGCTTGTTAGAAATGCAGAATCCCAGGGCCCTCCAGTTTTCTGAATGAGAATCTGCGTTTTACTGAGACCCAGGTGACTTGTGTATCTGCTGACTTCTGAGAAGCTCTGTGCCAAGCAGACAGGCAACTACGCTACAGTGTAGTAAGGGCTCTGATGGGGAAAGCCCACGAAGAGGGTCACCTAGTGGGGCCGCAGGGTGCAGGCAGAGCTGTTTCTAGAAGGCTGGTGGGCAGAGTAACTCGGACAGTGTGTCTGGCCTAAGCCAGAGCGTCAGTGTCTTTCATCGGCCCTTTGCAGTGATACAAAGTCAGAAGTGTTGAAATAGGATGTTAATGTTCAGGAAAGAGTCAGGAGCCACAACACCTGTGACGGGGAGGTGGGGACACCAAGCTCAGGGCCCCGGTGGTGATCCAGCCTCATCTCTCAGCTGAGACATGGGTACATCCCAGCTGAGCCAGCTGCAAGGGGACAGAAGCCACACTCAGGACAGGAGGCTTGATTCGTCTGTGAGGTCTGAGCTTGCTGTAGGAGTGGAGAGAAGGAAGATGG
>PISW01012049.1:0-35507 GCA_004023785.1 Mungos mungo
GGAGCAGGAAGCCAAGGCTGGCCGGGGGCAGATTTGTTCTGATGACGCGCAGACCGCACGGGGACCCCGGGGCCGGGGCAGCGGCCGGGCCCTACTGCTGCTGCAGTTCCTTCATCCTGTTCAGGGCGCTGCCCGCGCGGAACCACTCGATCTGGGTCTCGTTGAAGGTGTGGTTCAGGAGGATGGTCTCCTGTGTCCCAGCACGAGCAGGGTAGTGTCAGAGAGAGAGGGAGACACAGAATCTGAAGCAGGCTCCAGGCTCTGAGCTAGCTGTCAGCACGGAGCCCAATGCGGGGCTCGAACCCACGAACTGTGAGATCATGACCTGAGCAGAAGCCGGACACTCAACCAGCTGAGCCACCCAAGCACCCCTGTCATTCTTAAAACGAGTACTACAAGTTTTAGAGCTGAATGTATGACCTTTAGGTTTATCTGCTCTATTTTTGTCTAAAAGTTACTAAAAAATACACACATGTCCCATGCACCTTTCTGCACTTATTGACTGTATCATGTGACTGTCACATCATCACATGGATGCTCATCATTACCACTGTCACATGGATTGTTCCTTATGGGAAATCCTAGGGTAAGTGCTGAAAAAGAGAGGGGAACAGGGATAGGAAATGTAAAGGTTGTGTTGGAGCTGTAGTGGGTCACGAGCCTGGGGCATCCCAGGATACGGTACTGGGTCTCTTCCTCTTTGCAGCAGTATAGAGCCAAGAGGTAAACTGTATACGCAGCGGGCGCACATTTTTATTGTGTATAGTGAGAAAGGTAGGAAAATAACTGCTTCAACATATTTTAGCTCAAGCAAAGATTTTAATTTTGAAGTTTGCTAAAGGTCAAGGGCATACGTATGAGAGGCACATTTCATATTAAGATTCTTTGGGGTGAATATTTTCTCTCTTTGATACTCATGTTTCTCATTTTCTTTTGTTATTACTCCACTCCCTCAACACCACCACCAAAAAGAGAAAGGGGGGGGAAAACCTGGAGCTAAAACTAGCATTTGAGAGGGAAGTAATTCGAAATAGATTTATACTGTGAAGTGCTTTGAGCCTCGGGAGAACTAGAATATGAGTGTGAGGTAGCAAAATGCACGAGATTATAGTTAACTATGCAGATTTGGACTATTATGAACCAAATCTAAATTTAAACACTAAAAGCCTGATTAGAACATAAGGAGTTAAAATATTCATGAAGGAATGGATCCATGCTCCAGCCAACCTGGTATTTTCCACTAACAAAAGTACCAAAAAAACAGTGTAGCCCAATCTGGTTGCCTGTCCTGGTATCAGTAGTGAAAGATTAGGGATGCTTCATCCCAAATCTTGGGTTTCCTTGACCATAATGTAGCTATTGTTCATTCACTTAAACCTTAAAACATATATAAGTAACTTAGGACTAAATTCCTATTACTAGGGTAACAAATTTCAGCTTTTACTGGTAATTAGTATTTTTACATGGTCATTAATATTTCATTTTATTTGCCTAAGTTTACAATAATGTTCAAGCTCTGGGTATTTTGCAGTTGTCATATTCTACAGATTTTTTTTTTTAGTAATCTATGTTAAAACTATTTATACTTCCATGACTTGATAAAGTTTTGTTATTTCCTCTTCATCATTTTAAATATAGATTTTATATTTAAATATATTAAATTTATATAATTTTATGAGTGGAATTTATAAATTAAATATTATTTTTTTAATTTTTAATGTTTTATTTAGTTTTGATACAGAGAGAGACAGAGCATGAGAGGGGGAGGGGCAAAGAGGGGGGAGGGGCAGAGAGAGAGGGAGACACAAAATTGGAAGCAGGCTCCAGGCTCTGAGATGTCTACACAGAGCCCAACGCAGGGCTCGAACCCACGAACGTGAGATCATGACCTGAACTGAAGTCGGAGGTTTAACCAACTGAGCACCCAGGCACCCCTAAAATATAATTTTTAAATGGAATATAGATTTTATCAGCCGTATCTCATTACTTAGATTACTTAAGAGGCATACATTGTGTTCTTCAGTATCTGCATGATAAAAACATTCTACTATAACAAAGTACCTTTTTTAAAAACCTTTAACAAGCTTATTTTGGCCTCTCAGTATTCCTGAAAGATAGGTAAGACAGTTATATATTTTCTTATTCTACGGTAGAATGTCAGAGAGGAATTTCTTTAGTCTTTGTTTTTTTGTTTTGTATTTCTCTATTGAATTAATTGCTATTAAAGTTTGGAATGGTTCTTTGGAAGGAGCCAGGATCTTCCTCACTCTCCAGTATTTAAATGTATAGTCTTCTGACCTTCTGTTCCTCATGTCTCTCTGTAGCCGTATGTGTCATTGCCTCAGCAAATGGCACCACCTAGTCCAAGCAGCAGTACCCCTAACAGCAGCAGTGGGAGCAATGGAAATGACCAGCTGAGCAAAACCAACCTCTATATCCGGGGATTGCAACCAGGCACTACTGACCAGGACCTTGTCAAATTGTGCCAGTCGTAAGTTGGCGGACATGTGGGTAGGCTTCGAGGGACAGTACAGGTTTGGCGATATTGGTTTCTTGGCAGATACTCTTGTACTGAAATGCAGTTTTATTTGTCACAAGATTTCGTAGCAGCCCCTCTTAAAGAAACTTTACCTGTTACTAATACTTAAAACCTTCTTGTGTTTCTCTAAGGAAAGCCAGGATAGAGCTGGCCTTTGAAGCCTAATAGATGACTTTGTGTACCCAGAACTGATGGTCTTTGTGGAAAGATCCCCTTCCTTACACCTCAAATAGAAATGCTCAGTATCTCTAAAGATATTGATTAGAAAGCAGCAAGAGTTGGCAGTAGGGATACAAGAAAATAGAACTAACCAGTTGAATTGTACATTTAGAGGAGTTTCTTCTGATAGAAATAATCAAATTAGTGGATAAAGGACACGGTGAAGAAAGAGGCTGACACTCTGTACATATACCCCTAAAGAACTTTGGGGTTCTTCAGAGTAGATATGAGTCATGAGGTGGAGATAACTACCATGGAATGAGCCTGGTTAAGAATGCTGGAAAAATTGCAAAAGTCTGAAGATGCCAGCTCAGTTCCATTTGGCAGAAAAATATGTACTTCAAATGATACATTTGGGGGAATAGTTAGAGGAAGAAGTCTGGGGGTATGGAAGAGGAAAATTGAGTTTGGGTAAGGAATGGTGGAAAGAAACAGAAATAGGAAAGTTAAAAAAAAACTTTTTATCAACATATGACACACATATAGAAAAGTGCACAACTCATAAATGTATATACAGCAGTTGACTTTTCATAAGGTAAACATACTCTCACAACAGTCCCTTGTAACCAGATCAAGAAAAAGAACATTACCCAGAGTGCCTGGGTGGCTCAGTAAAACATCTGACTTTTGATCTTGGGATCATGAGTTCAAGCCCCACACTGAGCTTGGAGCCTATTAAAAAAAAAAGAAAAGAAAAAGAACATTACCAACTCTTTGGAAGCCCACCTCTCAGTTTCTGTCCCCCCATTTCAAAACAAAGATATCTACCTTTTTTTTAACTTTATTTATTTATTTTGAGAGAGAGAGAGAGAGAGAGAGCGCGAGCGAGCAAGCATGAGTGGGGGAGGGGCAGAGAGAGAGAATCCCAGGCAGGCTCCACACTGTCAACACAGAGCCCAATGTGGAGCTCAGTCCCACGAACCCATGAGATCATGAAATCTCTGAGCTGAAATCAAGAGTCGGACTCTTAGCCAACTGAGTCAGCCAGGTGCCCCTCTGTTGTTTGTATCCTAAATGATTGATTGGTGTTTTTTGTTTAAACTTCATATAAACATAATGATATAGCGTACATGGCCTTTTATGTCTGGCTTCTTTTGCTCAGTGTTTATGAAATTCATTCACATTGCTGCATATAACAAAACTTTGTTTATTCTTATTGCTTTATAGAATTCCATCATAGGAATATGCCATAGTTTATTTACCCATTCTTTTGCTGGACATTTGAGTTGTTTCCAGTTTGTGACTATTATCAACATGAATAGTGCTGCCATGAACTTGTACATGTGTTTAGGTGTACGTATATGTTGGGTTTATCCCTGAAGTAAAATTGATGAGTCATAGGATATATGTTTGTTCAGCTTTGTAGATACTACTAAATAATTTTCTGAAGTGGTTAAATTAATTCAAACTCCTACAACGGTATGTGTAAGTTCCAGTTGTTCCAAATCCTGGAAAGGCAGAACATTCTGCCCCCCAAATGTAGGTGGCATCAGAGATGTTTTATAAATCCCTTACTCTAATTCTGAGGTTTTGTCCATGCAAATCATAAGAATTTTTGGTGGCATGAGGCTGCACAAATTCAGTCTCTAAAGGGTAGGTGTATGTATAAAACTGTTTTTGTTTTGTTTTGTTTTTACCTCAGATTACCTTGCTTGAAAGGTATTTAAATGAGAGTGAGGGAACTTTGTCTACGACCAGTAATTTTTGATGGGAATGGGAATTGGCAGAAATGATAGTTTATGGAGGAAAAGACTAGCATATCAGTCTAGTTCCTTGATTACTGCATGCTGGGTTTCTTGTTTCTTGCACTAAACATAATGTGCACAAAAATCTTTTCACTTTACAAGACCGACAGAACTCAGTTCCACCTCATTATACTTTTAGACTTTCATTTTGCCCTTTCCAACAGTTGCCTTTGGCTATGTCTGAAGGGATGAAAATAGTCAAGGTCATCACATAGCATGGGATTGAGAAGCTCAATAGGAGACTATAAAGAAGTAGAAAGGAGGCAGGGAACGAATAGGTGCTAGATGAGTTATGACAAAAAGGCTGAGAAGAGCAGGTGGCTGGAGGCCTGCTGGATGCTGCCAGCTGGGAGTTCAGCCTTTCTAGGAAGGGTGTTTCCCATGCATAGAAGGACTTCCTGTTTTTGTCCCAGTTATCTCTCTCTGGGTTGTAGGGGAAGTGAATGTTCCTGGATCCTAAACCCTGGTAGGCAGGAAGAAGAGGCATAGAGTATGAAGCTGGAGCCCGTGTTCTCTTGGGGGGGGCTCCCTCTTCCAAGGAGGAAGCACCAGCAAACCAGCTGTTGTCAGCTGCACCAAAAACTCTGAGCTCTAGGTGTCAATCTGCTGAGACCACAGCAAGCTCCACTCTTGGGCCTTGATAGGGATAGCAGTGTGTATGTCCTCTGGCCAGTCTCCTGCATCTCTTCTCTTGCCTCATTTGGGGAAAGAACCCAAATATGTAGCCCTAAAGGGCTAGGATCATCCCATTCATCCCCACCCCCATTTTGATATGTTCTCCAAGGCATTGCTTGGCTTTTTCTGTCTAATCCATTGGGTGACAGAAGTCCCACCGAAAACATCAATGGGAGCAAAACAAATATATCAGTCATCATGTGTTCTTTAGGGATGAGAGGGGAAGTGAAGAAAACAAAAAACAAAACACTTGTTTGGGGTATTGGTCTCAAATTCAGTCCCTGCCAACTGTTTTCAGTTAAATCCTATACTTCTGATTCTGTTAGTAATTTCTGTTCTGTATCTTTAATATTTTCACCCTTCTAGGGTGGGATGTAGAGATGTCTTTCTAGTGGAACACTTCTAATATGATCCTGACCTGGGATATTCCACTGCTCAGTCTGGGGGACTTCACATGACTTAGCTGCCGAAGTATAATTTTCAAAAAGTTGAAAAACATGGTTCTCATACAAACATAGGTAAACACACGCCCAAGATCTTTTTCATTTATTAATAAGGGAACCAACAGGATGGTAAAAAGGGTTCAAAGAGCACTTGAGGGACTGAGTATGTATAAATACCGAAGAAATAATGTTGGAATAGGATTCTTAGGTTATAGGGGCATCTGAGTGGCTCAGTTGGTTAAGCATTCAACCCTTTATCTCATTTCAGGTCTTGATCTCAGGGTTGTGAGTTCAAGCCCTGCATTGGGCTCACACTTGGTGTGAAGTCTATTTAAAAATAAAAAAATGAAAAAAATAAAAATAAATGATTGCTAGGTTATATATAAAACTGGCTCATATCTTATAGGACAATATAAAACTGCAATCTTTGGGATTGTCTTTTCTACTGGATAGAAATTATTTGCATTTTATTGGACAAAATGTACAAGTTAATATGTATTTTCACAAGGTCTCGACCCTAATCAGCAGTAAATAGTAAGTCAAACAAAGAAACATCCCCCTAAATAATGAAATATACTTCAGATAGGTCTTTTAGACAATGTTCCAGAATGACATTGAAAGGATACGCAATCCTCATTTTACCTTATCGTCAAGTTTTGGGTAGTTTCTTAACACTGCTATTATACCTGGTCTTGTACCCACTTACCTCCCTAACATGCTCAAATCCTGACAGTGAAAGATAGAAGTCTTAGAATACAGTAAAGCAGGACAGAGAACCACTTGCACTAAAGTTGAGTTTCCTCGACTGTAGTAATGATAATAATAACAGTTAAGAGCTTTCAAGCATTTACCATGTGGTAGACATTAGTGTTTAATATCCATGAACTCATTTCATATCCCCAACAATCCTATCTCTGCTTTACAGATGATGAGACTGAGGCACAGAGGGGTTAAATGACTTGTCTGAGATGAGACATAGCTATAAAGTGTCAGAACCAGAATTTGAACAAGAGCAGTTTATACTAGCCAACTGGATCTGATAGTACTTTAAAAGAATTATTTACCATGATCAAGTGGGATTTATTCTTGGGATGTAGGACTGGCTCAAGACAACCAGTGTAGTAGATCACATAATAAAAGAGTAAGAACCACATGGTCCTCTCAATAGATGTGGAGAAAGCATTTGACAAAATACAGCATCCTTTCTTGATAAAATCCCTCAAGAAAATAGGGATAGAAAGATCATACTTCAAGATCATACAAGCCATGCATAGGAAAGACCCACTGCTAATATCATCCTCAATGGGGAAAGACTGAGAGCTTTCCCCCCTAAGGTCAGGGACACGACAAAGATGTCCACTCTCACCTCTGTTGTTCAACATAGTGTTGGAAGTCCTAGCCTCAGTAGTTAGACAACACAAAGGAATAAAAGGCATCCAAATTGGCAAGGAGGAGGTCAAACTTTCATTCTTCCCAGATGACATGATAGTCTATCTGGAAAACCCAAAAGATTCCACCAAAAAACGCTAGAACTGACCTATGAATTCAGCGAAGTTGCAGGATATAAAATCAATGTACAGAAATCTTTTGCATGTCTATACACCAGTAATGAAGCATCAGAAAGAGAAATCAAGGAAGTAATCCCATTTACTATTGGACAAAACCCACAAAATACCTAGGGATAAACCTAACCAGACTTGAAAAATCTATATACTGAGAACTATAGAAAGCTTATGAAAGAATTGAAGAAGGTACAAAGAAATGGAAAAACATTCCATGCTCATGGACTGGAAGAACAATTATTGGTAATATGTTGCTACTACCCAAAGCAATCAACATACTCAATGCAATCCCTATCAAAATAACACCAGCATTCTTCACAGAGCTAGAACAAACAACCCTAAAATTTGTATGGAACCAGAAAAGACCCTGAACAGCCAAAACAATCCTGAAAAAGAAAAACCTGGAGGCATCACAATTCTGGAGTTTAAGACATATTACAAAGCTGTCATCATCAAGATAGTATGGTACTGGCACAAAAACAGACACTTAGATCAATGGAACAGAATAGAGAATCCAGAAATGGACCCACAAATATATAGCCAATTAATCTTTGACGAAAGAAAGAATATCCAATGGAAAAAAGGCACTCTTTTCAGCAAATGGTGTTGGGAAAACTGGACAGCAACATGCAGAAGAATGAACCTGGACCACTTTCTTACACTATATACAAAAATAAAATGAAAATGGATGAGAGACCTAAATATAGAACAGGAAGCCATCAGAATCCTAGAGGAGAAAACAGGCAACAACTTCTTTGACCTCAGCCACAGCAATTTCTTAACTTCATATGTCTCTGGAAGCAAGGGAAACAAAAGCAAAAATTAGCTATTGGGACCTCATCAAAATAAAAAGCTTCTGCACAGTGAAGGAAACAGTCAACCAAACTAAAAGGCAACTGACAGAATAGGAGAAGATATTTGCAAATGACCTATCAGATAAAAGGTTAGTATCCAAAATCTATCAAGAATGTATCAAATTCAACACCCAAAACCAAAAAATCCAGTGAAGAAATGGGCAAAATACATGAATAGACACTTTTCCAAAAAAGATATCCAGATGGATAACAGACACATGAAAAAATGCTCAACATCACTAATCATCAGGGAAATACAAATCAAAACCACAATGAGATACCACCTCACACCTGTCAGAATGGTTAAATTAACAACTCAGGTAACAACAAATGTTGGCAAGGATGCGGAGAAAAAGGAACAGTTTTGCATTGCTGGTGGGAATGCAAACTGGTACAACCACTCTGGAAAACAGTATGGAGGTTCCTCAAAAAATGAAAAATAGAACTACCCTACAACCTAAAGGATATTTATCCAGAGGATACTGGTGTGCTGTTTTGAAGGGGCACATTCACCCCAATGTTTATAGTAGTGCTATCAACAATAGCCAAATTATGGAAAGAGCCCAAATGTCCACTGACTGCTGGATGGATAAAGAAGATGTGGTATGTATATTACAGTGGTGTATTACTTGGTAATCAAAAAGAATGAAATCTTGCCATTTGCAGCAATGTGGATGGAATACACTAATTTCACTTAGTGTCAGAGAAATTAGAGAAAGACAAATATCATATGACTTCATTCCTATGTGGAATTTGAAGTACAAGACAGATGAACATAAGGGAAAGGAAGCAAAAATAATATAAAAACAGGGAGGGGGACAACACATTAGAGACTCTTAAATACAGAAAACAAACTGAGTGTTGCTGGAGGGGTTTGGGGTGGGAATATGGTCTAATTGGGCAAGGAGTATTAAGGAGGACACTTGTTGGGATGAGCACTGGGTATTATATGTAGGTGGTGAATCAC
This sequence comes from Mungos mungo, assembly GCA_004023785.1. Classification (NCBI taxonomy): domain Eukaryota; kingdom Metazoa; phylum Chordata; class Mammalia; order Carnivora; family Herpestidae; genus Mungos; species Mungos mungo. The sequence goes on from PISW01012049.1 coordinate 9,005, forward strand.
TGGATTCTCCTGAAATCATTGCACTATATGCTAACTAATTTGGATGTGAATTAAAAAATAAATTATATATAAAATAAAGAACAGTTTGGCTCAGGTTAGCCTTCAATCAGAGGTGGATAATGGGATGTCAGAGAAGAGAAATGTCTATAGGTTTTTTTTATAGGAGGAGGAATGGTATTTGACCAGAAGATAATTGTTAAGGATTATATTTAGTCCCCAAGGAATTCCAGCCAGAGCTCTGCCCCGACACACTTTTATGTGGACATCACCAGGATTCTTTTCCCAAGAAGATAATAGCTTCTTTCCAGCTAGTATCTAAGTCTTAACTGGGGAAGAAGAGAGAAATATGTTGGTACTGAAGGGACTGTAGTTATGTTATTTCTTGTCGACATCTTTGGAAAACAGGTTTATATGATGAGCTTGACATTTTAAATTCATTTCTTCTTGTTTTTATTAAGGTTTGAGTAGGAACAGTTGTGAAAAAAGGGCATGGATTCATCCAGATGTCTTGATCTCTGCCCTATTCTAAATCCCTGGCCCCACATTATCACTTTGCATTTTCTTTTCCCTTAGATACGGCAAGATTGTCTCCACTAAGGCCATACTGGACAAGAGTACAAACAAATGCAAAGGTGAGAGAACAGCTGTCTGTGGTGGTGAAGAGCACCTGTGAGTGAGGCCTTCCCTTGTCTCTAACCTTTACTGCTCAAAGCTTTAAGGTTTTCGGGCTTACAAGACTAATAGATATTTAGATTGTTTGGTGACCAGATAGCTAGAGCTGAAAATGCTATTTTGGGGACCCATGGCTAGAATCCTGCACAGAGTCCCTGAGCCTATTTTGGACTTCTTGTTTCCCCAGATTGGATGGTGGATATGGGAAGTAAGATTGTTTTTATTTAGTAAAGCATTTTAAATGCCTTTCAGTGGTGGTAGTGGTGGAGTGACTTGGTGCGTGTTATTTTGTAAGGATGAATTTGTTGAGGTTTCGAGCAGCTCTGGTTACAGAAGGAAGAATAGAAGGAGGTGAAGGACTATCTCTTGGGTGGGGCGGGGCTTCTCACAGGTGGCTAGCTCTCTGCAATGGAGAGACTATATTCCCTACATTCCCTACATGCCTACATTCCTGACATGTGGCTAGAAAACAGGAAAGAGTTCTGTTAGGGGTGGGGGCTGTGGATTATTAAAAGAGTGTAGTTTGAAACCTCATATTTCTTAAGGGGGAGAGAAAGAGGCAAGAACACAAGGACCTCATTGCCCTTGGCATGCATAGCTGAAAAATAGGCTAAATCTCATGGGATTTGAAGAGCACGTGGATTTGAAACCTCTTCATTTCTTTCTCCCTACCATTGTGTTACATGGATCATAACTCTTTCTCTGTCCCCTGAAAAGTCTGGGCCTCCTCCCTTTCTCATACCCCCACCTCCCAGTGATGCTGTTTCCCTGTTCCAGGCTATGGCTTTGTGGACTTTGACAGTCCTTCGGCAGCACAGAAAGCTGTCACAGCACTGAAAGCCAGTGGGGTGCAGGCACAGATGGCAAAGGTAAGGGTTCTACCCCATGTCTGCTCCCCTTAGCACCAGAGGTCCAGTTCTAAGGCTCCCAGAGGGTGTAAGACCATGAATTTGATGGGCAAGGGCCATGTGCAGTAGTTTTTGACTATATCTGACCAAAGAAAGGCTGAGCTAGGGTCTCATTGAGCACCCCTTGTCTGCCGGAGGAAGATGTTCTTCAAGATCTGTGGCAGGTAGCTCTGTCAACTGTTCCTCTCATCAAGTATTATAAGCAGGTAAGAGGGTCAAGAGGCTTCCCTTCCTCCTGCGGTTTCCTCATTTACACCCTGGCCCCACTTCCCTACCAGACAGCTTGTGGTAGTTTTGCAACATTCTATGAAGAAGGCAGTTGTGCAACTCAGACGTTAAGAACAGTGCTCTTCACCTCCCAACACTGTTCCCTTTGCTTGTGGTACTGGGGCAGGGGATTTGTTAGGGGTTGGGGAGAGGGAAGCCACAGCCAGGAAGAAAGCTGACCCTCCTTGCTACGTCTCTCTCTCTGGAGCTTTGGTTTAATCCAGACTACTAGAAAACCCAAGGATTTTCTCTCTCTTCTGTTTTGAGGTGGGATCGCCCCCTTGCCTTTCTGAAGTCATTGTGAATACTCTGTAGAGTTGATGAGGCAGGCCTGACAGTCACCCTTTTCTGTATGGTTAAAGAAAAACAAAGGCCTGGGGAGAAAGGCAGAAGAGGGGTTGAAGTTGCTAGTGACCTGACTCCACTCTCTAGGGCAGTGACTGCATAAGTTCTTAAAAATACAGCTGTGGGAAGTTATTGCCATTTTGTACATTCTGCCCCCTGGTGGGGCTCTTCCTTTCCTCTTTCTGGAGAAAAGCCATCTGACAATGGAGTTGAGGGCACTTCAGAGTTGCTATGAGATTAGAGCTCTGAGAGCTGCATGGTGACCCAGTGAGCTATACATCTGCCCCTTAGCACAGCCCCCAGCACATTGCCTTTCCTTTCGCCTTCTCCCTCTTCCTGCTCTCCCTCCGTTGCATTCCTACTCAGTGGATTCTGCTGTGGCCGGAAGAGGAAGGAGGAGGGAGAGGAGGGATTGCTTAAAAACAGTTGTCCAGCCAGGAGGAGCCATGCGGCCAAGGGAATCCAGCACTGGGGGGTGGAGGAGTAGCTGTTCTGCCTAGTTCTTAAAGAGACAGCCAAAACGTCACTGATGACTTCTGTTATGGGAGTATAAAATACTGGAAATATCGAATCTCGTTTGTTTTTTTCCTGGACTCAACATACAATCCATGGTAGTGGGACTAGGTGTTATGAATAGTTAGGACCCTCTTTATGTGGGCCCCTTTCTACTATCTCTTTTCTGAGGTGTCATATTGTGATGAGGGCTTAGGGTGGGAGAGGGATGAGAGATGTGAGCTTCATTTCCTCACTTTTTTTTCCACAGCAACAGGAGCAGGACCCCACAAATTTATACATATCAAACCTTCCACTGTCAATGGATGAGCAAGAACTGGAGGGGATGCTGAAGCCCTTTGGCCAGGTTATCTCCACCCGAATCCTTCGAGATACCACTGGGACCAGCAGAGGGGTTGGCTTTGCAAGGTGAGGGATATCAAGAATGGGAAATGATGAAGTTAATAAAGAATGTCACTTAGAAGATCAAAAAAAATCTGCACCTCCTCCCCCAAGGGACTAATTATTAGCTTAAAGTACTTGCCAGTGAATCAGAAGTTCATTTAATTAGAGGTCACAATACTCAAAAACCCATTTGCTCCCAAATCTTTATCCTTTCCCCACTTTTTCTTTTTTTTTTTTTGTTTTGCTTTTTTTTTTTAAACTTTTTTTCAATGTGTTTTATTTATTTTGATACAAAGAGAGACAGAGCATGAGAGGGGGAGGGGCAGAGAGAGAAGGAAACACAGAACCGGAAGCAGGTTCCAGGCTCTGAGCTAGCTGTCAGCACAGAGCCTGATGCGGGGCTTGAACCCACAAACGTGAGATCTGACCTGAGTCGAAGTCGGAGGCTTAACCAACTGACCCACCCAGGCGTCCCCCCACTTTTTCTTGATACTCTAGCATTTTAGTTCCTTTGATCCAGACCCAAGCAGAATACAATAATTCTGTATCTTCTTATAGTTTACTGAATAGTTTCTCATTCTGTTATCTCATTTAATCTTTACAACAACCCCATGAAATACAGTAAAACCTTGGTTTGCAAGCAAAATTCGTTCCAGAAACATGCTTGTAATCCAAAGTCCTTGTGTATCAAAGTGAATTTCTGCATAAGAAATAACGGAAACTCAGATGATTCATTCTACAACCCAAAAATATTCATATAAAAATGATTACTAAAAAATGATTACTGTAATGTAATACAAAATATAAAGAAAAATAAATTAACCTGCACTTACCTTTGAAAACCTTCGTGGCTGGTGTGAGGGAGACGAACGAGAGGAAGGTTATTATGTAGGACGACTTTAACTAACAGAATCACTGCTGTCTGTTGGCTCAATGGAATCTTTCCTACATGGGGGCCATAGTAGTATATGTTGACTCTAGCACAGTATTAATAAATTCTTGTCATATACTGTACTTAATGTAGCTGGCAATAAGGCAGCAGTGGAAAAGGCCTGTATATCTGACCTAGAATGAAGCAAAGCATTCCTAAGTTTACTCTTGTATGGAAAAGGAAAGGACTGTCTGTAGGTGCCAAAAAATATACTAGTGCCAGTTGTGGGCACTTTCCAGCGTTCTGAAAAATCACCAAACACTGCAGCATGAGACTGAGCATTCAAGCATAGAGACAATCACCCACAATCCCACGCAAAGAACCATTGGCTCAATTGTGATCATGTGACGTTTGGCATCACATACTACTTGTATTGCAAGACATCGTTCATTTGTCAAGTTAAAATGTATTAGAAATGTTTGCTCATCCTGTGGAACACTCACAGAACAGGTTGCTCGCAATCCAAGGTTTTACTGTAATATTGTTTCAAGGAAACCAGGGCACCTGGGTGGCTCAGTCAGTTGAGCTTCCAGCTCTTGATTTCGACTCAGGTCTTGATCCCAGGGTCATGGGTGTGGAGCCTGCTTGAGATTGTCTTTCCTTCTGTGTCCTCTCCTACTCATGTGCTCACTCTCTCTCAAAAAAATAAAAGGATACTCTAAAAAAAATCCCATTTTATACATAAGGAAACCAAAGTCCCCAATATAAAGTGATTTGTCCAAGGTCCCACAGCAGTGGGTGGTAATCCTTCCGGCTTTAAGATCAGTTGGTTGAAGAAGATTTGGCCTAGCTTTTCATTCTATTGAGACACTGAGATTCTAAACCAACTCTGCAACTAACTGCCTCTGTGATATCAGACCTTTATGTGCCTTGGTTTACTCTGTGAAGCGGAGATTGATGTAGGTGAGTGATTTTCCCTAGAGCTGCGGAGTTCTTCAGGGTGCCTACCTCTTCTGGGCGTAGGTGTCATTTGTAGGGCTTCATTATCTCCTAGCCCACTTAAGAAATGGTTCTGCTTTTAAGATTTTGTTTAAAAGGAGATCCTGTTGCTTTTTTATTTATTTTTAAGTTTGAAAACTATTGGAATAAGTGATCTGAAGGTCCCATTTTGTGTTACAGTATCTTGTCTGGTTCAGGAACATTCCAGAGTGTTTCAGATCTTGGGAACTCGATCTTGGTAGCACCATCTGCTGGCAATCCCAAATATAACTAAAAGAGAGTTCCTAGACTTGTGGTCATCAAAGTTTTTTATTTTTTTTGCGCTCCCATACTCTTAAAGCAGAGGTTCTCCACCTTTTTCAGTTCATGGCACCTTATGCTGTCTCAATACATTTTTTTCCCTCCAGACCAAAAGAACTACTTAAGGGGCACCCAGCTGGCTCAGACAGTAGAGCATGCGACTTTGGGGTTGTTTGTTGGAGCCCCACATTGGAGGTGGAGTTTATTTTGAAACAAAACAACAAAAAACTAAGCAAAAGAAGTACTTAAAAGTTCAGTTTATTGAGTAATTTAATGGTCTAAACAACTCAAAAAGTGTTTTTATATTAAAAATTTTTATAGCTATTTTGGAGTGCCTGGGTGGCTTAGTCGATTTTTGCTTGATTTTGGCTTAGATCATGATCCTGGGGTTGTGGGATTCTGTTCTGCCCCTCTTCCCTGCTCATGCTCTCTCTCTAAAATAAAAATTTTTTTAAGTTAAAAAAATTTGTAGCTATTTCAAAAATTTATTAAAAGAGAAAAGATTTGGGGGCACCTGCGTGGCTCAGTCGGTTGAGCGTCTGACTTTGGCTCAGGTCATGATCTCACGGCTCGTGGGTTTGAGCCCCACTTCCAGCTCTGTGCTGACAGCTCAGAACCTGGAGCCTGCTTCTGATTCTGTGTGTCCCTCTCTCTCTGCCCCTCCCCTGCTTATAATCTGTCTCTCTCTGTCTCTCAAAAATAAATAAATGTTTGGGGCACCTGGGTGGCTCAGTCGGTTAAGCCTCCGACTTCGGCTCAGGTCAGATCTCACATTCGTGGGTTCGAGCCCCGCGTCAGGCTCTGTGCTGACAGCTAGCTCAGAGCCTGGAGCCTGCTTCTGGTTCTCTGTCTCCTTCTCTCTCTGCCCCTCTCCCTCTGTTTCTCTCTGTATAAAAAAATAAATTAAAAAAAAAAAAAGACTGCTATCTTCTCTTAAGTCCACAGCTTTAGATTAGCCTAAGCAAATGTCAAAAAATAAATAAATAAATAAATGTTTTTAAAAAATTAAAAAAGAGAAAAGATTTTTATTTCAATCTTCAACTGTACTTAGTATATTTACAAATGGATAAACTATTAAAAAAAAAACAAATGGGATGTGCATCTGTTGAACACTGCACAACTTCTCAAGCCTTAGAATCAGATTGGACACTTATACCCTCATTTCCTATTACACATTGGTTTTCTTACGGTATTTGCTTTTGTCATAGCAACCGTTGAAAAACTTTGTAATAATACATTATTGAAGAATTGTAGGGTGATAACATTGAAATGGTGACCTGTTTAGAGTTATTAGTCCACCCAATATTCAATAGACATTGCTGTATTTTCTCCAGAAAGTTCAAGGGCACCTGGGTGGCTCAGTCAGTTCAGCGTCTGACTTCAGCTCAGGTCATGATCTCATGGTTCCTGAGTTTGAGCCCCGTGTCAGGCTCTTTGCTGATAGCCTGGAGTTGGCTTCTGATTCTGTGTCTCCCTTTCTCTCTGCCCATCCTCCACTCATGCTGTCTCTGTCTCAAAAATAAATTTTAAAATGTTAAAAAAAGTTTTTAAAAAGTAAGGGTACCTCTGAGCCCAATTTAGAAATTGTGGTTTTGAAGACTTAAAAAACAGAACTCTCTTGCATCTTTCTGTTACTATCTACATATTTTCTTCATACATTTAAGTCTTGCAAAGTATAATTTCCAACAAATTACAAATATTGGCATTTTAAATAAAACTGTCATGTCATTTATAAATGTATGCAAATATATCTAAATGTTATAGCAATGTGATATACAAAATCATCTATTTAAAAATATTTAGGGTATTTCTTTAATAGTTAACTTTTCTTTAGGTTTATTGATTTATTTTGAGAGACAGAGTGTGCAAATGGGGGAGGGGCAGAGAGAGAGAGAAAGAGAGAGAATCCCAAGCAGGTGCCACACTGCAGGGCAGAGCCCGATGTGGGGCTTGAACCTACGAGATTATGACCTGAACCAAAGTCAAGAGCCAGATGCTTAACCGACTGAGCCACCTAGGTGCCCCTAATAGTCATAACTCTTGTGTCATTCTTATTATAGTATTCTTTTTCTTTTAATTTTTTTATGTTTTTTTATTTATTTTTGAGAGACAGAGGCAGAGAGAGACAGCGTGAGCAGGGGAGGGTAAGAGAGAAAGGGAGATACAGAATTTGAAGCAGGCTCCAGGCTCTGAGCTAGCTGTCAGCACAGAGCCCGACGCGGAGCTTAAACCCACGAACTGTGAGATCATGACCTGAGCTGAAGCCGGACACTTAACCAACTGAGCCACCCAGGCACCCCTTTCTTAAAATTTTTAACTGTCTTTATTTTTGAGAGAGAGACAGAGAGAGAGCACAAGCAGGAGAGGGGCAGAGAGAGGAGGAGGCACAGAATCAGAAGCAGGCTGTCAGCTGTGCTGACTGCTCGGAGCCTGACACAGGACTCAAACTCGTGAACTGAGAGATCATGACCTGAGCCAAAGCCAGATGCTTAACCAACTGAGCCACCCAGATGCCCCTTTTCTTTTCTTTTCTTAATAGACCAATGTGTCTAGGAACTATTTAAGTTTTATTTCTTTATTTTCATGGGGGGCAGGGGAGAGAGAGAATCCCAGGCAGGCTCCGTGTTGTCAGCATAGAGCCAGATGCGGGGCTCAACCCCACAGACTATGAGGTCATGACCTGAGTTGAGATCAACAGACACTTAACTAACTGAGCCACCCATGAGCCTTCCCCTTTTCTTGTTCTTGATCTTGTACTTCCATTCCATTTCCTTACAGAATTGTATTCTAGTATAAAATATTTTCATAGTTGAGTCTTTTTATGGATCATTCTATCATACTTCTCTGCAATATAAAATATATATTTACAGTAAATGAGATTTTTTTCTTGTGGTTATGAGGCTGTACATGTAAAGTAAATTTTATTGGAAAAGCTTTCTCCTATGACATGGGTAAACTGTATTTTGTTTAGGTTTTTCTAATTAGGTCATGTAGCCACTAGTGGTTATTATTGCTATAATATCAATTCTATTCATATTTTTTGTTTTCATGCTGAGAAACCTTGTTCACATAAATAAGTAAATGAGAATAGAAAGAGTTTTATTAAAATAGGAATTCTTTGAATTCTTTTTGATTTATATGCCAATAACCAATGTGATTGATCTGTCAAAATTGATTTTTTTAATGTGTCTATTAACAACCTACTGAGTTGTCCAGCTTGTTGGGAGAATTAAAAAACATCTGACTTACAAAATGATTTAAAAGTCAGGCTTCATTGCCTCCTGTGGAGTTTGGGGATGTGTGGGAAGTCAGTGGAGAGGGGTGGCTGTGAGAGGGCGGCCTCCGGCTCTCCCCAGGCAGACCAGGTTTAGGAAAGAGCTGATGAGGAAGTGGAGGTTCTGAAAACAATTCTCTTGGACCTTGAGGGTGTCATGCTAAGCGAAATAAGTCAGGCAGAGAAGGACAGATACCATAGTTTGCACTCATAGGTCTAACAGGAGAGCAGGAGAAACCTAATGGAGGACCAGGGGGAGGGGAAGAGGAAAAGAGAGTTGGGGAGAGAGAGGGACGCAAAACTTGATAGACTATTGAATACTGAAAACGAACTGAGGGCTGAAGGGGGAGGGGGGGAAAGAGGTGGTGGTGATGGAGGAGGGCACTTGTGGGGAAGAGCACTGGGTTTTGTATGGAAACCAATTTGACAATAAACTATTTAAAAAAAAAAAAAAAGAAAACAATTCTCTTTAAAATACTCACCATGCCTGCTTAGCCTTTTGGAAAATTAAGGAATAGAAGTAACCCAACTAAAGACTGCTGCTGTGGAATACCTAGATTGTGGTTTTTCCCTAAAAGGTTCCATTTGAGGCTGTTTTCAACTGACCACCTTCATAGGAATTGCTCATATTTTTGGTGGTTATTGGCATAGAAAATGCAATGAGATTTACTTTAAGTATAGAAGGAGGGGAAGATAATCTATCTTGTGTCTTATAGACCCTTATAATTTTTAGAACACACTTAATGTTTATTTTTGAGAGAGCATGAGCAGGGGAGGGGCAGAGAGAGAGAGAGAGAGGGAGGGAGGGAAGGAGGGAGGAAGACACAGAATCTGAAGCAGGCTCCAGGCTCTCAGCTCTCAGTGCAGAGCCTGGCATGGGGCTCGAACCCACGAACCTTGAGATCATGAGCTGACCCGAAGTTGGACACTTAACCAACTAAGCTACTCAGGTGTCCCTAGAACATACTTAAAGACATGATCTCATTTGATCTGTAGTAGGGTAGGTGGATATTATCTCTAAAGCAGAAATGAGGAATAAGTCCAGTGGGTTTTTGTGCAGGTCCTAACTCCTAGAACTTTGGTAAATTGGTGCTGGAATCTAGATTTTCTGATTTCTTACTTGTCTTTCCTCAACAAGGTACTTTTACTCAGAAGTTCCCAACATTGTTTCTATCACTATAGACCATGAACTCTGTCTTATTACCCTTTTCTCTTACTGTTTTATGAAGTCTTAATATTATAAGGAACTAATTAGACTACAGAACCAAAAAAAATAAATATTAGCAAGTTCTTAGCTTGTGCAGTTTTATTGGAGTGAAGTTAGGCATTTTTTATTTTTTGTTTTATTTATTTATTTTTTGAGACAGAGGGAGACAGTGTGAACAGGGGAGGGTCAGAGAGAGAGGGAGACACAGAATCCAAAGATAGGCCCCAGGCTCTGAGCTGTCAGCACAGAGCCCGATGCAGGACCCGAACCCATGAACCATGAGATCATGACCTGAGCCGAAGTTGGACACTTAACCGACTGAGCCACCCAGGCGCCCCAGGAATTTTTTAATAAAAACTAATGGTAGCATGGGGCACCTGGCTGGCTCAGTGGGTAGAGCATGAGATTCTTGATCTCAAGGTTATAAGATCAAGCCCCACATTGGGTATAGAGCTTATTTTTAAAAAACAAAACAAAACAAGGGTGCCTGGTAGTTCAGTTGGTTAAGTGTCCTACTCCTGATTTTGGATCAGGTCTTGATCTCACGGTTTGTGAGATTGAGCCCCTCATTGGGCTCTGTGCTAAAAACATGGAGCCTGCTTGAATGCTCTCTCTCTCTCTTTCCCTCCTTTGATTGCATTATGTGATTGCTCACTCTCTCTCACTCAAAATAAAGAAATATTTTTAAAAACTTTATTTAAAAAAATAGGGTCAATTGGTTAGGTGTCCGGACTTCGGCTCAGGTCATAATCTCATGGTTTGTGGGTTCAAGCCTCACATCGGGCTTGCTGCTGTCAGCACAGAGCCCACTTGGGATCCTCTGTCCCACCCTCTCTATGCTGCTCCCCGCTCATACTCCTTCTCTCTGTCTCTCAAAAATAAACATTAAAAAAGGTTATTCCTAAGAAATAAATAATAAAATAAATAAATGATGGTGACAGCCACTATTTATTCTATTCTTTTTATCAACCAGACCTAAAGTAGGCCTATTCATTAGTCTCTTCTTTGGAATAGTCATAGCATGAGGATATTCATTTTTCCTTTTAGGAGCCCTATAGGAGCCAGTTGAGGGAAATTTTTATTAGAAGTTGGTGTTGCCACGAGGCACCTAGATGGCTCAGTTAGTTAAGCGCCTGACTTTGGCTCAGGTCATAATCTCACAGCTCTTGAGTTTGAGCCCCGCATCAGGCTCTCTGTGCAGAGAGCTTTGAATTCTGTGTCTCCCTCTCTTTCTGCCCCTTCCCCACTTGTGCTCTGTCTCTCTTTCTCTCTCTCTCTCTCTCAAAATATAAACATTAAAAAAAAAAGATGGGGTTGCCTCTTCAACATACCTTGAATTTGCGTGGAGAAAACTTTGTTTCTAGAGTCATAGAGCATTTGTGGGGCTGGGAACTTAGAGCTTCCTCTTTGAATGTAGGGAGAGCACAGATCCTGGAGAAGCCAGAGCCTAACCCCTCTTGTGCTCCTTAGGATGGAGTCCACAGAGAAGTGTGAGGCCATCATCACCCACTTTAATGGAAAATATATTAAGACGCCTGCTGGAGTACCAGGTGAGGCATCTGGGAATCAGGCTGAGAGAGCCACAGGTTGTTACTTCAGTGAAGATTCTGGAGGCATTTTACATGAATGTGAATGGACTAAGTGAGGTAAGACTCAGCTGCCTGTTTGCTTTCTTTCTTGGCAGCCCCATCTGATCCCTTGCTTTGCAAATTTGCTGATGGCGGTCCAAAGAAGCGACAGAACCAGGGAAAATATGTGCAAAATGGACGGGCCTGGCCCAGGAACGGAGATGTGGTAAGGGGACCTCCGAGGAGACAGGAGCGCTAAGGACATTAAAGTGGAAGGGAAGTTACCATGGCCTGATTTCTGTGAGCTTGGGAGGCAAGTGTGAGAGCTACAGCCAGCTGCTTACGTGGTCTTCAGTGTGGGTCTCGAGGGGGCTTGTGCAGCCCGCACAACCGGATGAACTCCAGAACAGCAGTAGAAGGACCGTCCAGACTTCGCTCTAATCTGTTGAACCAAACACATCCTAGTCTGGACATTCTGGGCTTCCTCCTGTTTTCACCCAAGGGCTCACAGTATGATCACTATGTTCTTCCTTTATAGGGTGGTATGGCCTTGACCTATGATCCCACCACAGCTCTTCAGAATGGGTAAGGGTGTTTGATATAATTGGGTTACCTGAAAATGACGCAGCTTGTCCTGGCACTGAGCTGTTTCACTTTGATTTTTAGCCAGCAGTGGGAAGTGGCTGTGTCTGTTAGTGGGGCCCTTACCTTGTGGTTTTCTGTGACTCCTCACTGACGAGGTTTCTTCTTCCAGGTTTTACCCAGCTCCTTATAACATCGCCCCCAATAGGATGCTTGCTCAGTCTGCACTCTCCCCATATCTTCCATCTCCTGTGTCTTCATATCAGGTATGTTCATGCCCAAAAAAGGTTGTGGTGGTTTTCCTATCACTGTGCTTTAGGTAAAGAAATATAAAGCTGGAAACTACTTATTTTTTGGTTTTTCCTTCATACATATTGCTCACAAATCATTTTACGTGAAAGCATAACATGTGACCACATTACACGTATATAGACAGTTATGGTAGCATCTTCTTACTCTGTCTACCACCCCCTAAGTAAACCTATATTAATTTCCTAGTATTCCATATATTTCAAAAAATTCTGTACTTTTTGACATTTATTTATTTTTGAGAGACAGAGAAACAGATCATGAGCAGGGGAGGGTCAGAGAGAGAGGGAGACACAAAATCCGAAGCAGGCTCCAGACTCTGAGCTGTCAGCACAGAGCCCAACGCAGGGCTCAAACCCACGAACTGTGAGATCATGACCTGAGCTGAAGTTGGACACTCAACCGACTGAGCCACCCAGACTCCCTCACCTGAGAATTTTAAAAAAACATAAATTCTTGGGTTCCACCCCAGATTTGCTGAATTAGAAACTCTGAGGATGGGTCCCAGCAATCTGTCACCATGCAAAGTTATTACAGTATTATTGACTGTATTCCCTATGCTGTACTTTGCATCCCTGTGGCTCACTTATTTTATACCTGGTAGTCTGTACCTCATAATCCCTTCCATCTATTTCATCCATCTTCACCCCACCCCTCCAGCCCCTGAAAAGCCAAATTTTTAACAAGCCCTCAGTATGAATCTGATGTAGCTAATGTTGAGAGTCTTGAGAGTCTCTGTTTTAATTATTTCTTTTTTTTAAGTAGTTACATTATGTTTCATGCTGCAGATATACCAGAATTCTTCAACTCTATCTTGGTGAAAGGTATTCACTTGGGTTTCAGAGCTTTTGTGGTACAAATAACACTCCAATCCATATATTATTCAAACTAGCAGGCAAATTCCTTAGATTCTAGGTCCAAGAAATAAAACCACCTACATAAAGACGCTTATGGCTACATCATTAAGTTTGAGTACTTTCCTTTCTGGGGGCTAGAGTCCAAGGAGCATGGTTGTTAGGTTGAATAATGTATGGACTTTCAGGGTTTTGTTTTTTGTTTTTTTAATACGTATTTTTAAAGTTTATTTATTTTGAGAGAGAGAGGAAGAGAGCGTGTGTGCATGTGAGCAGAAGAAGGACATAGAGGGAGAGGCAGAGAATCCCAAGCAGGCTCCACACTGTCAGCACAGGAGCTGTACACGGGGCTCAATCCTATGAAAAGTGAGATCACACCTTGAGCTGCAACCAAAGGTCAGAAAGTCAACCGACAGAGGCACCCAGGTGCCCCCGGACTTCCAGTTTTATAGATGTTGCCAGATTGCTTTCCATAAAGGCTGTGTCCGTTCCCATTTCCGCTAGCAATGTATGAGAGCTCCCGTTTCCCTCCAGCCATGAGTGACATTGCTCTCTTTAAGTTTTTCCTGTCTTGATAGGCATAAAGTGCATTGTTACTTTAATTTGCACTTCCCTAACTACAGCTGACTGTAAGCTTTTCTTTCTTTTTTTTGGTCATATTTTGATTTGCTCTTCTCTCACTGCTCTTCATGTGCTTGGCCCATTTTTTTGTTTGGTTATTCTTTTCCCATCAACTTATAAACACTTATTTGTATATTATTTAAGTATTAATCCTCTGGTTATCTTTCTTACAAATATTTTTTTCTAAATTTATTTTTGTCCATTCACTTCGTGCTGTGGTCCTCAGTCTTGAACTTTAACTTCGAATCACTTGGAGAGTTTATCAAACCTAAATTGCTGGGCACCACATAAAGAATTTCTAATTGAGTAAGTCTAGAGTAGGAGGCAAGAATTTTTTTTTAATTATTATTTTTTTAATGTTTGTTTATTTTTGAGAGAGACAGAGTGTGAGTGGGAAAGAGGAAGAGGGAGAAGGAGACACAGAATCCAAAGCAGACTCCAGGCTCTGCGCTATCAGCACAGAGCTGAACGTGGGACTCAAACTCACGAACCATTATGACCTGAGCTGAAGTCAGACACTTAGCCAACTGAGCTACCAGGTGCCCCTCTCCAAGATTTATTTTGATTGTTTTAAATATGTAATCATCAGTTCATTTTTAAAATATGTATATTTTTAAAGTTTATTTTGTGAGACAGAGTGTGAGCAGGAGAGGGCAGAGAGAAAGGGAGAGAGAGAATCCCAAGAAGGCCCTGCACTAACAGTGCAGGCCTTGAATTCACAAACCGAGATCATGACCTGAGCCAAAGTCAAGAGATGGATTCCTACCTAGCTAAGCCACCCAGGCGCCCCCAGGAATTTATTTTTATATATGGCACTAGATAGGGATTTCTTTTTTATGTTTATTTTTGAGCGAGAAAGAGAGAAAATGAATATGTGTGTGCCCACGTGAGTCGGGGAGGAGCAGAGAGCAAGGGAGAGAGAGAGAAACCCAAGCAGGCTATGGGATGTCAGCTCAGAGCTCAAACTCATGGGGCTCGATCTCATGAACCATGAGTCATGACCTGAGCCAAAATCTAGAGTTGGTTGCTTAACTGACTGAGCCACCCAGGTACCTCTGAAGATTTTATAAGTAATCTCTACATTCAACGTAGGGGCTCGACCTCACCACCCTGAGATCAAGAGTCACACAGTCCACTGACCAGGCCAGCCAGGCGCCCCACCAGATAGGGATTTTATGTAATTCTTTCAGAATGTTAATGAGTTGTCCTAGCACCAGATTATTAAATTATCACATTTGAATGAATGGATTATTAATATGGTAAATTAAATTAAAAAATAATGGTGGAGTGCTTAGTCAGCTAAGCATCTGCCTTCCACTCAGCTCAGGTTCTGGTTTGTGAGTTGGAGCTCAAGTTGGGCTCTGTGCTGACAGCTTGGAGCCTGGAACCTGCTTCAGATTCTGTAACTCCCTCTCCCCTCCCCCAGCCCCCCCGCTAACGCTCTCTTTCTCTCTCTCTCTCAAAAATAAAACATTAAAAATTTTTTAATTAAAAATGGTGAATTAAAACATTACCTTTGTCATATAATAAATATTAGGGTTTGTTTCTGTATATTTATCTTCTTCCAGTGCTCATTGTGTCTGTTCTTACTCCAGTGATACATTGGCTTGATCAAAGTGGCTTTCCTAATATGGTCTAATATAAGACAGACCTGTTCCAAATTTTTCAGACTTTTTGATGTTTTTTGGCATTTATTTTTCTGTGTAAAGTTTATGATCAATCGTTTTATCTAATTTTTGGAAATATGACAATTTAATTAGAATTACATTAAATTTATTTATTAGTTTAAGAGAACTGACTTTTTTCTTTTTTGAGAATTTTTAAGACTATTCCTTCCGTTGGGGCACCTGGGTGGCTCAGTCAGTTAATGCTCCGACTTTGGCTCAGGTCATGATCCCACATTCGTGGGTTCGAGCCCTGCGTCAGGCTCTATGCTGACAGCTCAGAGCCTGGACCTTGCTCCTGATTCTGGTCTCCCTCTTTCTCTGCCCCTCCCCGCTCATGCTCTGTCTCTCTCTGCCTCAAAAATAAATAAAAAACATTAAAAAAAATATATTCCTTTTGCTAAAAAAAAAAAAAAAAAAGAATATTCCTTCCACTCAAGATTTGGCATTTCTTTTCATATTTTTAAATCTTTTTTTATGTCTGTCAACAAGATTTTCATGTTGTTTATATAGGTCTTATACTTGTTGAATATATTCCTGAGTGATCCAGAATTTTTATAAGCATTTCTAGATGCTTTTGGATACACTGAAGAGAAGCTATTGGTTTATGCTTTATCTTGTTTGCAGCTAGCATACTAAATACTTATGTTTATTATTTTGAGAGACAGAGAGACAGAGAGTGAGCAGGGGAGGGGCAGAGAGAGAAGGAGACACAGAATCTGAAGCAGGCTCCAGGCTCTGAGCTGTCAGTGCAGAGCCCTATGCAGGGCTCGAACTCCCAGGCCAAGAGATCATGACCTGAGCCAAAGTCAGACGCTTAACTGACTGAGCCACCCAGGCACCCCAGCATTTTTTTTTTAACTCTCAAGTTTTCTAGGTATACAGTTATATCCTCAGTGCAAAATCATAGCTTTCTCTTTCTTTCCAGTTTTATGCCATGTGTTCTTATCTAATTGTACCCGTTTGGTCCTACTGTAAGCTATTATTTTTTTTATAAATGCAGGGGTTTTTAATATTTCTTTGTTTAGGTTCATGTTAACAGCTAGGTTTTGGTAATAACCTTCAATGTATATATGTAGTTTTCTAGTCTCTATTTCACTATGTGGTAGTTTTTGTTTGTTTGTTTTTAATAAATTGCTGCTGGATTTTATCAAATACCTTTTCAGCATCTCATATTATAATATGGCTTTCTCCTTCAGTTTTGACTTAATGTTTATAGAGTATCTCATGTTCAACAATCCTTATATTTATGGGATAAACCTACTTATTTATTGTGATGCATTTCTAGCTTCTCGTTGCTAATTTTTTTTCCATTTTAAAATTGAGGTACAATTCACATACCTTAAAATGTACCCATTTAAAGTAGACAAGTCCCTAGTTTCTAATATATTTTGCAAAGTTATGCAAGTATCATCATTATTTAATTCCAGAATATTTTTATCACCTCAGAAAGAGACCTTGTGCCCATAGCTGCCCATTCTCCCCCACCCCCACCCCTGCAACCACTAATATGCTTTCTGTGGGTATAGGTTTGCGACTCTGGATGCTTCATATAAATGGAAACACACAGGGATTCCTGGGTGGCTCAGTTGATTGAGCCTCCGATTTTGGCTCAGATCATGACCTCACAGTCATAGGTTCAAGCCCCATGTCAGGTTCTGTGCTGATAGAGCCTGTAGCCTGCTTTGGATTTTGTGTCTCCCACTAGTGCTCTGTCTCTGTCTCCATCTCTCTCTCAAAAATAAAACGTTAAAACAAGTGGAAGCATACAGTATATGTCTTTTGTGTCAGGCTTCTTTCACTTAGCACGCTTTCCAGGTTTATCGTGTTGTAGCACATAGCAGTACTTGGTTCTTTTCTTATGGCTGAATCAGTCCATCCCTTTGTAGGACTGTACCATATTCTGCTATTCACTTATCAGTTGATGGCTGTTTCAGTTGTTTCCACCTTTTGGCTATTACGAATAATGCTGCTTTGAACATTTGTGTACAATTATTGTGCCAACACACGTTTTAATTTCTCTTGGGTACATACCTCCAAGTGGACTTGCTGGGTCACATAGGAACTCTGTTTTTCAGCAATTGCCAAACTGTTTTCCCAAGCTGCCCACAGTATATGACACTTTTTATTCTGTCCTTTTAATCACAGCCATCCTAGTGTGTGTGACGTGCTTTCTCATCATGGGTTTGATTTGCATTTCCCTAGTGACTAATGATGTTGAGTCTTTTTCATGTGCTTATTGGCCATTTGTATATCTTCTTAGAGAAGTATCAATTCCTATCTTTTGTCCATTTTTAAATTGGGCTCTTTGTTGACATGTAAGAATTGCTAGTATATTTTATAAAAGAGTTTATCCTTAATGTTTCTATTTTGTGAGGGGGCATTCCAACTTTTTTTGGGTTTTGCTGAAAACTGTCAGATCACTGGGAGAAACAATGATTTCTAGGCAGTTAATGTTTTTTCTGTTTATATTGTTTGCATTAGAGAGTAACTCAGACATCTCCTGCGCAAGTCCCCCCCCCATCTTGGATGCACCACCAGTCATACCTCGTGCAGCCTTCAGTGAGTGTTCAGAAGTGGGCAAAAACCAAAGAGGCAATTTGCTGTCAAGAAAAAGCAATGGGATTTTATGATAGACGATGTGGGTGTGAGTTCTGGCTCAGTCGGAGTTTGTTATTCCTAGACAAGGACCCCATGCTGATGAGCAGAGCCCCCGGTGCTGTTGCACAGCTGGGCTGCTACTCCTTGTCTTTTCCCAGGGGTTTTAAACGTCTGCCTGCGGGGATCCTGGTAGGCATGAGTCACTAACCCTGTCCTTTGGTGCTGCCTCTAGGGTTCAGTTCTGACACCGGGGATGGATCACCCCATTTCTCTCCAGCCTGCCTCCATGATGGGACCTCTTGCCCAGCAGCTGGGCCACCTCTCCCTCAGTGGCACAGGCACGGTAAAGCAGGACATTTCTGATGTTCATCTCCTACTGAGCAACGGGTACCTGTGTCATGCTCTTCAGCATAAATCCTTGTGAACGAGGGTAGTGGCCACTTTGGCATCAGTGAAGGCACACTCAGACTAGGAGAGAAACCGAATATGGCTGTCCTGCTCCCCAGTCCACTCCTTTTAACTGATTCCTACTCAGGAGACTAAACAAATAGTGCTTCTGTCTACATAGCAGTTTATCCAGGAGCTCACACACATGTCCTTAGAATGACTTAATGAAAATCATAGCAAGAAGAATGGATGAAGCTCTGAGGTTTCTCGTAGGTCTGCTGCATTCTGGCTTGCACGGGAGAACTTCAGGGCTGTGTGGTGAGGAAGAGCAGAAGGCAGGCAAGAGCAGGAAAGGAAGGCATGGAGGTGGACGTCTCTCTAAGCCAGTGTACTTTAAAAACATCTGAAGTGCTCTTGAAAAAGGCAATTAAATTAGACTCTCTGGGGATGGAACATAGACATCAGTGGTTTTAAAGCTCCGCAGGTACTTTAGGTAGAGCCAAGGAGCCCATCGCTACCCTGAGCCTGCTGCTGGTTTTCGTTCTAGTACATGCCGGCGGCTGCTGCTTTGCAAGGAGCCTACATCTCCCAGTACACGCCTGTGCCGCCGGCCGGTGTCTCAGCTGAGGTAAGAGCTGTCTTGTCTCTCTGAGTTGAGGATAGGAAGACCAACAGGCAGATTTTTGCCTGATCAAGATCTTCCTCTAACAGTGAGGCTGGTTCTCTGTTCACAGTCAGCTGGTAGGTATGTGAGTAAATGTAGAAAGTGAGGACTTTGTGCCCTTCCTCACATTTGGACAGTGGTTCGTGCCGCTCGCACCGAGTAGTGTCTGGGAAGAAGGCGGAGTGCTCGAATTGTTGAGGTGAAGCTGTGTGGGCGTGTGTGCGGGAGGGGCGGGGCTGGGTGGGTTCCAGCCGGACTGCGTTAGTGGGAAGTGGCAAAAGGACTGTGCAGGATGACCCTCCTACCTTGGCTGTGGTGCAGGAGAGCGGCGGCCAGCAGAATCAGGCGGCGGTGGATGCTCCCTCAGACCACGGGGTCTACTCTTTCCAGTTCAACAAGTAACGCGGTAAGATCCACAAGTTCTCTGTCATCCGCGCTCCCTGCCCTCTGGCTTCGGCCTCCTTTAGGACTCCCTGCCCCGGCTGCCGGTCTGTGCGGACTACAGGCCTACCTCTTTTTCTCGTGTTTTACTTCACTGAACTTTGGGATGTGACTTTTTTTTTTTTTTTTTTTTTACAAATTGAAGTTTTTTGGCAACTCTGCTTTGAGCAAATCTATCAGCACAATTTTTTTTCAACAGCATTTACTCACTTGTGTCTGTGTCACATTTTGGTAATTCCAAAATACTTCACATTTTTTATACATTTGTTAGGGTGATCTGTGATCAGCAATTATAACTTTCTGAAAGTTCAGCTGATGGTTAGCATTTTTTTTTCCAATTACGTATAATTTTATTTAAATAGTTTATTACCAAGTTGGTTTCCATATAACACCCAGTGCTCTTCCCCGCAAGTGCCCCCCTCCATTTCTGTCACCCCCTGCCCCTTCCCTGCCCCAGCCTTCAGTTGTTCTCAGCATTCAGAAGTCTCTCATGATTTGCCTCACTCCCTCTCCCCAACTTTTCCCTGGTTAGCATTTTTTAGCAATAGAGTACTTTAAAATTAAGGTATGTATATTATTTTTTTAGGCATAATGCTATTGCACACTTAATAGACTACAATATAATATAAACAGGGGCGCCTGGGTGGCTCAGTCAGTTAAGCCTCCAGCTTCGGCTCAGGTCATAATCTCACGTTCGTGGACTCAAGCCCCGCATCAGGCTCTGTGCTGACAGCTCAGACCCTGGAGCCTGCTTCAGATTCTTTGTCTCCCTGCCTCTGCCACTCCCCATCTCATGCTGTGTCTCTCTTTGTCTCAAAAATAAATAAAACATTTTTAAAAATTAAAAGAAAAAAATAAAAATTAAAAGAAAAATAATGTAAACATAGTTTCTGTATGCATTGGGAAACCAGAAATTTCATTTGACTTGCTGTACTGCAATACTCGCTTTATTGCAGGGGTCTGGAACCGAACCGCAGTCTCTGAGGGACGCCTGCTCAAACGAATTCTTGGCGATACTGATGCTCCCAGACTCCAGAGGGCCGCCCGGGATTACAGACTATCCGTGGGCCCTGCTGAGGACTAATGCACGGTCATCGTTTCTCACAGGGGGGACCCGGAAAAAGAAATCCCCGCACTCCTGCCCTCTGCTTCTTCCTCCATTCCTGAGGGAGCCTGGGGGACCCGTTGCTTTCCGTGTGTGCTGCATTCAAGGAGATCAAAAGAACTGATTTTCTTTTCTTTTGCAAAGAAAGTTTTATATTTTGTTTTTGATGTGTTGGACTTCTCTGGGGAGGCTTTAAAATTTTTTGTCCTTTCTTTTTCTTTTTTTTTTTTTTTTAAAAAAGGCGTGGTGGAAGAACATTGATACAGAAGTCCTACTATGGGCCCTTACGCAGAGTTTAGTTATGGGCTTATTTTGATGTGTGTAGAATTATACAGACTTCTGAAGTTTTGCTTTATAGTCTTAGTTCATACATCCTGCCTTCTTTCTCTCATCCAGATTGTTTTTTCTCTACACCAGAGCCTGCCCACTTTGCCTTTTTACAGTTTTTAATTTTGTTAATTTCTTCTTTGAATGAAATTTTGTATGGGCTTTTTGGGGGGCTTGGCAAGGAACAAGATCGAACACCAAGTAGGCAGTGGAAGTTGCTTTTCCTCCCTCTGCCTCACCGCGTCCTCGCAGCCTCAGAGGAGAGACCAGACTTTGCCTTCAAGAAACAGATGTGATGCAGACTCATTAAGGAGACAGTGCCACAGTCTTTGGAAGCCATCCTTGAGCCAAATTTGGATGAAGACTAGGTCTTCCCTGGAAAGTTCCAAAAGGGTGAATTTCCTGACTTCTAATTCTTCTGATCACTGAGACCAACACCTGTCTGAGGAAGTGTCTTTTCCAGAGACAGCTTTTCAAGGAATACCTGCTTTCCTGTTTTCCTGGAGGATCTTCTTTTCTGCCCAGGGTCTGTCCCTGCCCTGTCTCCCCTATCACACGTTGCTGGGCTCGGATGAGCCTTTGCAACTGTGACCTGTTGAGTTGACTTTAGCTCTTTCCCCACTGCTTCATCTAGACCGGTGGTTCTGGTCTAGATGAACACCAAGAAGGTGGTTTTTGTCCCTAGAGGCTACTTGGAAATCTCTGGAGACATTTTTGATTGCCTTGCCTGGGGGTGGGGACTGTGTGCTATTGGCAATCCAGTGGCCAGAGACCAAGGGTACTGCTAAAACACCCTGCAGTGCACAGGACAGCCCTGGATCCCCCAGCAAAGAGTTATTTGGCTCAAAATGTTGGCTCAAGGTTGAGAAACCTGCTCGTGGACAGTGTTGTTACTGCCTCCTGTCCTAGAGGTCTATGGTAGACTCCCGCCCTAACCCTGGCCACACAGTGTCCTTACACTCAGTGTAACTGGTTGAGAGGGACAGAACTAGGGTCCTTAAAATTTCCCCAGGCTTTGACCTTGGACACCTCTGTGTACAGTGAGAGCCGCCCTTGAAAGGCACGTGCACACACACGTTCCGCAAGGGCCAGGCGTGGGGACTGTTCTGTGCTGTGCGCTGTACAGCGTGGAAGGACAAAGCTCCCTGTAATTAATTGTACAGGTAACTTGCTCTGCCCTCGTGTGTTTGGATCCCTTTTCCAGGGAACCAGAATATCAAAAATAAATTTCTTTCTTGTGGAAGGACAACAGGGAGCTAGGACAGAAAAGGACAGTAAATCCCATCTCATTATTACAAGGTCAGGAATCCTTTAAAATCTGTATTTTGCTCTTTAACTCCATCTCCTTCTGTAAACTCCGACTCTGTGACGTGGAGACAGAGAAGGCCTCGACGCATCTCCTCGAAGTCGGATCCTGCAGCTGTCCTCTCCCGGCCACTCCCTGTGCACCGAGAGTTGTGCTCCTGTCACTTCAAGGTCAGGTGCTTTTCACCAGTCCAACAGACAGAAAGCCAAATGATAAAAGAGTGGAGAGCCGGATGTTTGGTAGGCTGGCTGTTGGCAGAGGAAGGGGATAATGCGGAGGGCAAAGAAGCTGCGGTGTCAGTTCCTGTACAGAGAGTTTGGACCCAGCTTCCCCTCCCCTCCATCCATTCCAGAAGTGAGTCCCTGTGCTCCTTGCCCCTCGACTGCCCTTTTGTACAGCCGTGCAGGCAGGGGAGGTGGAGGGCTTGGGGCGGTTATAAAATGTAAAGGACATAACTGCCACTATTAATTTTTTCATAAGTAATTTCAACCTCAGGAAGGGCTTATCCCTTGTAAAACAGCCCCAAACCCAGTAACTTTCTAGAAGGGTTTGGCTGCCTGGGCAAGTAGCTCTTGTTTCTGAGTCTCCAGCCCCTAGTGAAGGAAAGAATGCCATGGATTTCTTGTCAGTGGCCTTGAAAAGGAGAAAAGAAATCCAGGACCCTGTTCATTTGATTGATAGTTTGGACACACCTTACTATACCCGGGAGCTTTAGTGCAGTGGGGGCCTTTCAGGTATAGAAGCTGTTATTCATGCGACTGTTGCCTCTCCTTTGCTCTCCCAAAACTTTTTTTAAACTGTTTTTAGTTTTACTTTTTCCAGAACTCTTGATTGTATTTTCTGTGTTTAAAAAAAAAAGTTTATATGGTCAGGATTGTGCTTCATTTTGTTTTAAATAATGAAGTTCCCTTTTGTGTGTTCTTCTCATGTGAATCTACATAATGGATTCTGTTGCGTGTTTCTGGTTTGGGCAGGTTGGAGCATGGGAAGTGGTGGGCATCCTGAAGTTATTTTTGTCGTAGTTAATGGCAGTATGGAATTTCTTTTTGGTGTTTGGGTTATGCTCATTTTTTCCCCTAGTTGTTAGATCCTTTCTAACAGTCGGTTGCTACATGGTGAGTGATCAGAGAAAGGGGAGAAAGGAATGAGGGATGCTTTTTCTCTCATGAAATAGCTGGTTAGTGGCAGCCGTGGCAGGGGACTTGCAGGGGAGCCTTCAGGCTCACAGCCTAGGGCTGGGCTCTTTAAACACTGTGCCTAGTGTTTTCCGAATCGTCTTCACCGAACCAAGATCATACTGTCTGCACAGCACATCTCACCCCCACTCATTACAGATGCTCATAACATTCTGAACATATTTTGTGCTTTTCTGTTTTCGGTCAAACAGAACACATCAGAGCCCCTTCTTCAGATGAAATAATCCTTTACTAGCTCAGAGCCTGCCTATCCCATCTCACGTCAGTGTTCCTACTGTTCCTTTCATGCTCTGGGATGATATTCAAACCCTAGGCTGACTAGACTTTTTGGAGGAGGGTGTGGGTAGAGGGTAAGGAAGATATGGGAATGATGATAGGGAGAGATGTTATTTCTTAAGCCTGTTTTTAACCAGAGTTTGGAGAGCTGCCCAGACTAGGAAGCCTGGTGGCTCTGAAGAGGGAACAGCCCTTGTCAGTGATAGGCAGGGGTGGAAGGAGGACATCAGTTCGTTGAGGGTGAAGACGTGCTGCTCTCCCAACCATTCCTGGGCTGGGCCACCTCAACCCAGCTCCATTCCTCTTCTTAAAACATTTTTTAAAAGATTTCTTTTTTTAATGTATGTTTTTGAGAGCGAGCAAGTTGGGGAGGGGGCAGAGAGAGGGACACAGAATGCAAAGCAGGCCCCAGGCTTTGAGCAGTCAGCACAGAGCCTGACATGGGGCTCAAACTCAGATGTTTTAACTGAGCCACCCAGGCCCCTCCTCTTCCTTTCTTAGCTTGTTGGTCAGTGAGTTCATTCACCTCCTTGATGCTTGCAGTTTTCGCTCCCTGCTGCTTCTGTGTCATCCTAAGTATGGGTTGTCACTTAGGTGCTTGAGAGGCCCAGGTGGAATGGGATGTTGTAGGGATTGTGGACAATTTAGTCTTTTAGGGGCGAAAAAAAATTTCCTTGCTGCTGTTGTGCTCATGCTCCACCTTCTGGGAAAGGAGGAAAACTGCACTCGTGAGGGTGACTTTGAGTTTTTCTTTTATTTATTTATTTATTTTCGATGCCAAGAGACAGGAGCAGAGAGGGAAAGGGGCAGAGAGACAGGAAGACACAGAATCCGAAGCAGGCTCCGGGCTCTGAGCTGTCAGCACGGAGCCCGATTAGGGCTCGAACCCATGAACATGAGATCATGACCTGAGCCAAAGCCGGAGGCTCAACTCACTGAGCCACTCAGGCGCCCCTGACTTTGAGTTTCTTAACCAGTAGTAATAAACTTGGGTCAGTGATCAGGTCTAAACTTGTCCCCAGGCTCTACTAAATTAGCTGCAGAGAAGAGGGTGGGGGTTATGAAAGCCCATGCGTAAGGGCTAGATGTTCAACTTGTGCCTGGTCGCACTGATTCCACCTTAAACCAATTATTCCATTTCCGGTGCTTACCTACGTTTCAGGTCCTTCCAGGCATTAGCAGAGCCCTCCTATCTACTCAGCTTTTGTTAACCGCTTCCTTTTGAAAGGAAGGCTGCCTTCCTTCAGCCACTAAGGCCAGCCTGTGAGCTGTGTCACCCTTCTGACCTTTCCTGACCTTGCTAGGGGTGTTCACCACTCGCCTGCAGTCCTTAGAGCTCGGTGCCCTCCTGCCCATTACCATTGCTCTTTCTCCCGCCACATCCACTCCACGTACCAGAACTTCCTTGTCCTTGTTACACGTCTACCTCACAATTTCAGTTTAACAAGGGCACGGGCACCTGGTTTACCTCTTTCCTTTACTGTCCTTTCGTTGACCTGGAGGTTAGAAAGGGTTCATGATCAAATGCAACAATTTGTATTTCTGGAATGTCTCCTTTGGGATTTTTAGCTCACTGATCACCCTAGAGTAGTGTGCACTCCTCGGCCTCACTGAGATAGGCTCGACCGCCTAGGATGCTAATCAATGCTTGGGAGCCGCTCCCAGGACCACCACTGGTGCGCATCTCAGAACCTGAGGATTAAGGGAGCTGGCCAGTGGCTGCCACACAGCCAAGAAGGGCGAACAAGTATCAAAGAGGGAGTTTGATTTTTATGGTGCTGGAAGCTCGTGTTCTTGCACCTTATGTCCTTAGTGCACCAGAACAGAACCTCCAGACTGGAGGGTAGGAAGACTTTCCAGCCCGAGTAAAGGTCCTCACTCCTCACTCCACTACGGTGTCCCTATCCCAACAGATTTTTGGGGGCGGTACTTTGTGTGCACTTCTCATCTTGGACAGGAAAAGTTTAATTTATACCAATACGTTTTGTACTTTTTCTGTTATCCAGAAGCTTCTCATTTTATACTCTATGTCTATGCTAGTGCTACCTACCGTCTAGCTTTATTCTTTTTGGCCATTGGTATTTTCATGTTCCTTCCTTACAATTTGGTAGAGCTTCATTTTGTTGTCTTTCAACTTTTGTTTTGAAATAAAACACAAAAGTCTACCTCCTGGTGTTTTATCCATGGAGGGAGGCTGGGAGGTTGGTGATGGGCCCGTATCTGCTACTGGGGGAACCCAAGTGGCAGCTTAGGAAGCATCTCCCAAGGCAGGAGGAAGTTGGCACTCCGAATCCCGCTTTGCTCCAGAACCTTGACCAGGAGCACTAAGAACCTGTTCCACCCGCAGAGGCAGAAATCCTGCTCTGGACGACGCCTCTTGAACAGGAAAGGCCAAGCTTGGCAGTTTAGGGCCATAGCGCTCCCCTGCCTGCTGTCTCCTGTACCAGCCCGGCCCTACTCACCCCAATGCGCAGTCTTCCCCTTAGGCAAGCGTGAGAACCTATGCTGAAGGGAAGATAAATACACAAGAGTCTTTTGAATCTCTATCAAATGTGGTTTTTATTTCAACTGACAAGCACTTTTCTACAGCTGCACTTGTGGAACATCACATGGCAAAAACAGGAGTTTTTTTTTTCTCTAGACCTTTTTTTTTCTTTTTTAAACCTTATTAAAAATGAGATTGGTCCTAAAAATATAGAAAGAAATAAATTTAAATTCACAAAAAACTGTACATTATCAAAAAGTCACTAAAACACCACATTTGGTTATATAAAAAGTCAAGTCCCTTTTGTTGTAAAAGGAACATGGAAACTTGTTGGTGTTGATGGTGTGGTTTCTTCCTGTTACCAGACTGATAGAGGG
>PISW01012050.1:0-35346 GCA_004023785.1 Mungos mungo
TGAGGGAGGAGGTGGCTGGGGGTCAGGGTTCCTGGGTCTGAGGGAGGAGGGCTGGGGTCTGGACTCCTGGTCCGATGGAGGAGGGGTCTGGAAGTCTGTCCTCCTGGGTCTGAGGGAGGAGGGGCTGGGGGCTGGACCCCTGGTCTGAGGGAGGAGGGTCTGGGGGTGGAGACTCAGTATTAAAGAGCAGGGCTTTGGGAATGGTCTCCTGGCTCCTGGGGGAAGCCAGAAAGCACAGAGCTCTGGATAGCCAATCCCAAGTAAGGTACGTGAAGGGGCCTGTCTCCCCTTTTCCCACTGCCCTCGGGCCTGGCCCTTGGGGGTTCACAATACGTTTTGTCCCCTCTGTCCTGGGACCAGAGCCCAGAGTCCAAGCTGGTCTAAGTTTGGAAGGGGGAGGGAGGGGGGCAGCGGGTCAGAGGGGGTGAGGGAGGGGTGTGGGGGGGACAGGATGTCTCTGAGCTGTCACACACACCCCTGTCCCGGGCCCAGAGAAAGGGAGGGACAAAGGCTCTGAGAGAGAGTCAGGAACAAAGGCAGGAGAGGGGAGACAGAGAGACACTGAGGAGAGCAGGTCAGAGTGAGGCTGAGCGGACAGCAGAGGAGTAGAAATAGGGGAGGTCGGGGCCACGGAGTGCGGGATATCCTGAATGACAGACAGCGGGGACAGCCGTGGGGCGAGGGCTGGGGCAGGGAGGGAGGAGAGAGAGACCGAGAGAGAGAACCACACAGAAGCAACGACACCGCGAGGTCAGAGAGGGCAAGGGGGTTTGAGACGGAGCAGAGAGGTCGACAGAATAATACGGACGGACACACAGAGACCAGGGCCGGCAGGGAGGCAGAAGTCGGGTGGAGGACGTCAGAGAAATCCTGACTCAGACAGGCAGGGGGAGACTGAGGCAGGCTCTTTGAGACGGGCTCTAGACCCCACCTCTGCTGGGCTTGTGGGGTTAGTGGGGCTCAGTGGGCCCAGACAGGAGGTGCTCGCTCAAGGGCCGGCTGACCCCAGGGGACTCTGATATGGAGCTAAGGGACCCGGAGAACCATGAGGATGGGGACCCAGAGGTGAGAGACGGGAGACCAGGGAAAGGCAGACAGAGTCAGAGATAGACCCGAGGGGGACAGTGAGCAGACAGATACTCAAGAAGCAATGGAAGGGACAGGGAAACAGAGAAACATCAGAGACCCAGAATAACGCAAACCCAAGGACACACAGCAAGACTGAGGCCTCCGGAGAAATGGGCTCAGAAAGAAAGAACAAAGCACAGGAAGAGGAGGATGGAGAGAGAGATGGGTGGGGCGGGGGTTGTGTAAGCTGAGGATGCAGTCCCAACCTGGGGGGGCTCCTGGTGGATCCCACTGATGGAGGTGGGCAGGGTCTCTGAGACAATCACCCTTAACCCCGCTAGGACACAAAAACAGGTGGCCCAAAGGCCAGTGAGTCATTATGACTCATTCTCCTCCTTGGGGACAATGACCCTGTAACCTGGCACCCCACATCAGCCCTGCGCTGGGCCTCCAATTTCCCCCACCGCTCCCAGCGGGCCCCAGACTCACCCCTCCCCGCCTCTGCTCCTCTCCTGCAGGAGGACACGGCCTCGGCCCTCCAGCGGCTCATGGAGTTGACGGCCACCAGGGTAACCCCCCTGAGAAATCTGCGTGTCCGGTACCGTCTCATCCGAGAGCTCGGCTCCGGCTCCTATGGCCGCGTCCTCCTTGCCCGGCCGCGCCAGGGAGGTGAGTCCGGCCACCGAGAGCCAGACTGCGGAACTTCCCCACAGTGGGGTTCTCGGAAGCCACTGAGACAAGGAGCACGCTCAGGAGATGGTGGGGGCTCTCAGGGAGTTAGAGCTCTTGGACCTTCCAAAGAGCAGAGCTCATCCCAAGAAGGTAAGGGACTTGCCTGAGGCCACACAGCAAGGCAGGCGTGCACCGTGGCTAGGAACCAAGTCACCACACCCCCTACCTTACTCTAGACAAAACTGAGGCTCAGAGAGGGTAAGACAGGTGTGCAAGGCCACAGAGAACAGGGAGAGTCCTCAGGGAAAGTCACCTTCAGCCCCTACTTCACACAAGGACAAACTGGAAGCAGAGAGGTCAGACCGTGCTGCACTTGGTTTTGCACACGAAACACCTGAGGCTCAGAGAGGCCGAGTTTGCCGAAGGCCCACAGCGAGGCCGGGGTCCCTGAGTGCCCTCCCGCACCACCTCCCGGCCAGGTCCTGCCGTGGCTCTGAAGCTGCTGCGTCGGGACTTGGTCCCGAGAACCACCTTCCTGAGAGAGTTCTGTGTGGGCCGCTGTGTCTCGTCCCACCCCGGCCTGCTCCAGACCCTGGCGGGACCCCTGCAGACCCCCCGGCACTTCGCCTTCGCCCAGGAGTACGCGCCCCATGGGGACCTCAGCGGGATGCTGCAGGAACGGGTGAGGCGGTGGGGGCGAGGGGCGGGGCTCTCATCCCCTGTGCGACTCTGCCCTAACCCACGGCCGTCTCCTGTCCTGACGCCCACAGATCGCCTCCTTACCTCTAATCGTCGGGGCAATCCCACGCCTAACCCTGACCGCAGTGCAACCACGCCAGCACAAGTCTGCATGGGCAGGGGCTTGGAGTCGGGGGTGGGGATGAAGTTGGGGTGGGATTTTATTTAGCACTGGGGTTGGGAGTGCTGGGCAGGGGTGAAGTTGGGCGAGTTGAGTTTAGGTTTGGTTATGGAATGGTAATGGGTGTGAAGAATATGGATGGGCTGTAGAGGGAGACGGATATGGCTGAGGATCCGCATACAGGTTGAGTTGGAGGTGGGATGTAATGAGGTTCCCTCTGGTGAGGAGACCGGGTCAGGACCGAATCCATGAGATTCTGGGGGCACATGAGTTTGAAGATTAGAGTGGGGCCATCATTAAGAATAGATTTTGGATTTGAGATAGGGTTGGAGATAAACAGATGGAAAGAAAGAAGGGAGGGAGACAGATGAATGGATAGAGGGATAGGTGGGTGGATGGATGGATTGAAAGATGCATGTATGAAAAAATGGGGGGGCGCCTGGGTGGCTCAGTCGGTTAAGCGTCCAACTTCATCTCAGGTCCCAATCTCATGGTTCTTGGGTTCGAGCCCCACATCAGGCTCTGTGCTGACAGCTAGCTCGGAGCCTGGAGCCTGGAGCCTGTCTTCAGATTCTGTCTCCCTCTCTCTCTGACCCTTCCCTGCTCGCACTGTCTCTCTAATCTCTCAAAAATAAATAAAAAACATAAAAAATTTTTAAAAAGATGGGTGGGTGGGATGAGTGGATGGATGGAGAGATGAATGGCTGGCTGGATTTAAAGATGGATGAGTGGGTGGATGGATGGATGGAAAGTTGGATGGGAGGATGGATGGGTGGGTGGATGAATGGAAAGATACGTGAATGGGTGGGTGGGAGGATGGGTGGAAAGTTGGATGGGTGGATGGATGGGTGGGTGGATGGATGGAAAGATACGTGAATGGGTGGGTGGGAGGATGGATGGGTGGGTGGATCGATGGATGGATGGTAGATAAATGGAAGGAAGCAAGGAAGAATGAACAAATGGATTTTGGATATTAAATATTTGAATAAACTACTGGGTCGCTGATTGGCTGGTGGAATGGATGTTAAGCAGAAACCCCACCATGTGGGTTATTAAGTGGATGGATTGCTGGATGAGCTTCCTGGCTAGCTTGATAGACTTATCAATTGGCTGATGAAAACAAACTGAGTTTAGAATGGGGTCTGAGTTAGAGACAGGATCTAAATTCGCAGGAACTAAGAGTAGGATTAAGTATGAGATTTGGGTTCCCCTTGGAGATCTGGGTGGTCAGGCCAGAGGAGACAAGGAAGGTCAGGAGTGGGTCTGAGTACTGGGGTTAGGGGAAAGCTTGGCGGAAGCTAAATGAGCTTCTGATTCAGTCTGGGGCTCCAGTGAGGACTCACGTGGGGGCCAGACTGCAGAGGCGGCTGCCCGCTGTGGCTGAGGATTATCTGGAGAAGGTGCTGGGGGCTGTGCTGGAAACACCGGAGGTGGCCCCTGGTCTGAGGTTCTGAATTCTTGAACCCTAAGAAACAAAATAACGAAGGAGCCAAGGTCCCTGACCTTCATCTCTCCTTGACTCCAGGGCCTCCCGGAGCTGCTGGTGAAGAGGGTGGCGGCCCAGCTGGCTGGAGCCCTGGACTTCCTCCATGGCCGGGGGCTGGTCCATGCCGACGTCAAGCCGGACAACGTGCTGGTCTTTGACCCTGTCTGCAGCCGTGTGGCCCTAGGTGACCTGGGTCTGACCCGGCCAGAGGGCAGTCCAACCCCTGCCCCACCGGGGCCGCTGCCCTCCGCCCCGCCCGAGCTCTGCCTCTTGCTGCCACCTGACACGCTGCCCCTGCGCCCGGCGGTGGACTCCTGGGGCCTGGGGGTGCTTCTCTTCTGCGCTGCCACCGCCTGTTTCCCTTGGGACGTGGCACTGGCCCCTGACCCCGAGTTTGAGGCCTTTGCTGGCTGGATGACCACCAGGCCCCAGCCACCTCGACCACCCCCTCCGTGGGACCAGTTTGCATCCCCCGCTCTGACACTGCTCCAGGGGCTTCTAGACCTGGATCCTGAGACTCGGAGCCCCCCGCTGGCTGTCCTGGACTTCTTGGGGGATGACTGGGGGTTAGAGAGGAACAGAGAGGGACCTGAGGGCTTGGGGGGCATGCCTGGTGAAGATGCGGAGGAGGAGGAAGAGGGGGGAGCAAGCCTGGAGGAGGGGACGGAGGAGGAGGAGGAGGAGGAGAAGGAGGAGGACAAGGATGAGGAGGAAGGCAAAGGTGGCAGGAGGAGGGGCACAGATGGGGGAGCTCCCTGACCAGGTGACTGAGACAGGTGGCCACAGCCTGGGCCAGAGGCCCCTCCCCCAGCCTCCCTCCCCCAACCCTGGCCACCTGGACGGAGACAGCTGCTCCCGGGAGGACAGGGATGGAACACACTCTCCCTGCCGAGGGCTGGGCTGGGGCGCTCGATTTCCCTCACAGCTGAGGGCCCGGGAGTCCAAGCCCAGCCCTCCTCCCTCAGACCAGGAGTCCAGACCCCGTCTCCTCCTCCCTCAGACCCTGTAGTCCTGGTTCCAAGCCCCTCCTCCCTCAGACCAGGAGTCCAGACCCCCCAGCCCCTCTTCCTTCTTTCTGTCCTGAAGGTGTCTTCGTGCGTGAAGGAATGTACTGGTTCCCCAGACACGTTTCTGCAGTGCAGGGACATGCTGGGTCCTTATGGAGCTCTGATGGGTCACCCATCCCCACTAAGGCCTGGCTGACTCTCACGGTCCCTGTCACTAAATCTGGGCTTTCAGGATCCGACTCCATGGAAATCTCATTGTCCACTCCTTCCATTTCCCTGGGCTCTGGGCGACATATCGGGGAAGTCACTCATCCTCTCTGGACCGAAAGACACACACCCACACACACACACACACACACACACGCTTTCCTGCCAGCAGCCGGGGGCACCTGCGTCCCCCCTGA
The DNA here is from genome assembly GCA_004023785.1 of Mungos mungo. Lineage (NCBI taxonomy): Eukaryota > Metazoa > Chordata > Mammalia > Carnivora > Herpestidae > Mungos > Mungos mungo. The sequence goes on from PISW01012050.1 coordinate 5,497, forward strand.
GGATGCCATGTCACAGCTCAGTGCCTCCACGAAGTGGACCTCTCCCCAGGAGTCTCCAGCCTCGGGAACTTGTATCCGGGGGACCTTTGTCTCCCATCTTTTTCGGCCTCACCTCTTGTGCTGTCCAAGATGGACTTGTTCTTTTTCGTTTCGACATCCTTTCTGCTCCCACATGGCGGGCGCCCTGCACCAGCTCCCCACGAGCACTCCAAGGTGTGTGACTGTCCCAGGTGTGTGGACCTCGGGCCGTTCATGCCAAGGGCCCAGGCTGGTTTGCGCAGGTGCACATGCCCCCTGCTGACGATGCCGCACACCTGCAGGGCAGTGGCCCGGGACGCCGCACAGAGTCCGGAACCGGGAACTGCTCCCTCCGTGGGAATCTGTCCCGCGTGTCTTCCGGACTTGAAGAAGTGGGTCCGCCAAGCACCGTGGGGCGTCCTACCGGTCCCGGGGCAGCATCAGGTTGTCGGTGGAGGCGTCTGACTGATGATTCCCTTGTTCGTTTCTCCGAAATCATCAGTAAACGTGGGGTCTTGCCGTGTGAGATGTCAACCTGGTGAGGGGTGGGGACACACCTGGAAGCTCGCGGCACCAAGCTGTGCCGGAAATCTAAGGTTATTCCGAAATAAAGGTTTGTTCAAAAATATTAAGTGAGTCCACAGCGGTCATCTTGCTGTAAACCTGGGGAGTAGACGCGACACCCCAGGCCCCCCGCCCCTCCGCCTTCAGACCCTGGAGTTTCTGCCTACCCCCTCCCTCCAACTTTGAAGTCTGCGGACTCAGAACGCAGACCTCCCCTCCCTCGCCTCCCTTCCCAGTTGCTGCACCACCTGCTTTCCCTCTGCCCCAAGTCTGAGGTCATCTCTCACTGCATCGTTCTGGAATCTCATTGTCTCATCCTTTCCCCAAACAGGACCCCAGTGTCTCATCCCCTGGACACCCCTCACCAAACACTTGTGTCTGACCTGTCAATGGGGCATTGATGGGGCAGCTGGGTGGGGTCAAGGCAGGGGCTGGCCAGAGAAGTGATGTCATCCCCTACAGGGGCCTGGACTCCTGGGTCTGAGGGAAGAGGGGCTGGGGGTCAGGACTCTGGGTCTGAGGGGGGAGGGGCTGGAGGCCTGGACTCCTGGGTCTGAGGGAGGAGGGGCTGGGGGTCAGGACTCCTGGGTCTGAGGGGGGAGGGGCTGGGGGCCTGGACTCCCGGGTCTGAGGGAGGAGGGGCTGGGGGCCTGGAGTCCTGGGTCTGAGGGAGGAGGCACTGGGGGCTGGAGTCCTGGGTCTGAGGGAGGAGGGGCTGGGGGCCTGGGTCTGGGACACATTTCTGGCCGCAGCCAGTTCTAGGAGTCAACACACGATGTCGCTCTGGCCCCAGCGAGATGGAAGGGGCGGGGCCGGGGCGGGGCTTACGACCCCCTAGGTGGGGGCGGGGTCTGCTCCAGGGCAGGCCTCTGCTGGCATGGGATCTAGTGCAGGGCACTGACCACAGCAGGCAGCGAAGGGTCAGGCAAGCTTTGGAGAAGGTGAGGTCTGGAGGCCGGAGCCCAGGTCAGGAGGAGGCGAGGGTTGAGCAGCATGAGGGGGGCAGCACCTGATAGTGAAGCCCAGAAGTCGGCCATAGTCCTGGGTCCCTCAGAGGGTCCAGGGCTGAACTCTGAGGCCATAGAGTGGTTGAGTGTTAGGGAAACAGAGTCTGGGAGTCAAAAGACGTGTGAGTTGTATAAGGTTCCAGGAGAGGGGTGGGCTAGTGGTCCGGACTCCTGGTCTGAGGGGCTGGGGGCCTGGACTCCTGGGTCTGAGGGAGGAGGGGCTGGGGGCCGGCACTCCTGGGTCTGAGGGAGGAGGGGTAAGGTCAGAGTTGGACCCCAGGCGTCTCAAGGACTTGGCGACTTCTCCCAGGAGCTTTCTCCCATCCAGGTCTTCCGTTCCCAGTTCCCAAGGCCCTGGCGGGCGGAGCCACCCTCGGAGCCCCTGGAGGCAGAGAGCACCTGTTTGCTCTTAGGAGAAAGAGGCTACTCATCCACCCCCAGGGCCCAAGTCTGTTTGCTTTGGAAACAAGGTGGGGGGTGTCTCGAGTTATCTGGTTCATCTTTCACCCCTGGGCCATTGGGTGGCGCAGGAATGTGGGGGCGGGGGTGAGAGACATCTGTGACCTTAGGCTTGACCTCACCCCAGCCAGCCACTGTTCTCCCCATTCCTCAGATGTAGCTAATGAAGAGGGAGACTGAGTCACAGTGGGAAGTGCCAATGAGCCCCCAGCCCCTCCTCCCTCAGACCCAGGACTCCAGGCCCCCCAGCCCCCTCCTCCCTCAGATCCAGGAGTCCAGGCCCCAGGTCCCCCTCCCTGGAGCCCCTAGCAGGACCCCGGCCCTGGGTCATGGTCTCTACTCTGCAGAGATGCCCGGCAAACAGTCAGATGAGGAACAGGTGGAGGCGGGGGCTGCGGAGAACTTGGCCGAGGAGGACCTAGGGGGCCTCACGGCAGAGGAGCTCCGGCAGGGCCAGGAGGCAGCCCTGGAGCTAGAGGACATGATGGCGTTAAGTGCCCAGACCCTGGTCCGAGCAGAGGTGGAGGAGCTTTACCAGCAAGTGCGTCCCCTGGGCCAGGGTCGCTTCGGCCGGGTCCTGCTGGTCACCCATCGCCAGAAAGGTACCAGGGCCTGGAGGCAGATGCTGGAGGGGCAGTGGGCGGCGGAAGGGGCCGAGGCAGAAGCTAGCCGAGGCGGGGTGGGGGTGGGGGGTCTGTAAACATGAATCAAGCGTTGCCTCTGCCCCTTCTGGGCTGTGTGTTCTTGGGGACTCCCCTACCCTCTCTGAGCCTCGGCCTCCTCCTTCGGAAATTCGGGCGATGGTTCCTTCTCTGAAAAGGCTGTGCTCTTCTCTGAGCACCTGTCCATGGCTCTGGTTGAGAGAAAGGGGAGCCAGACGGAGCCCCCTCTGGCGCTCACATGCGGCCGCTTCGCGGTCACCATGGGGGTGACTGGGAGCCGCGCTGCCTGCCGGACAGGCAGCAAGGCTGGCGCACAGTGGGTGTGCAGGGCACGCTGCCCCTCCCCCCTCTGGTACCCGCTCCCAGCGTGCGCACATCCGCTGACCTCCCCCTGCAATAGGGGCAGCGTGGGCGGAACTCAGAGTCGGGGTCCACTCGGGACATGCCTTCCAAGGCCACCTGGGGGGCTCTGCCCGGTCCTGGGCAGTTGGTGCTTGGAACCCAGAGATGAGTCTGAGTCAGGCCTGCCTTCACGGAGGAGCTCCAGGACGGAGAGGGGCCGAGAAAGTCCTGGTGCCCTCGGGCGGCCCCTACAAAGCCCGGCAGACTAGGGCGGCTGACCACACGGATTTGTTCCGAGCCGCCGGTGTGGGCCGCGGCCTCCGAGCCTCTCTCCTTGGCTTGCACGCGGCCGTCTCCCCCCGGGGCCTCACATGTGCGTGCCTGTGTCCGGTTTCCTGGGACACCAGTCACAGTGGACTGTGACCTCACTTTACCCCTGTCAAGACCCTATCTCCAAATCCAGTTATGCTCTGTGAAACTGGGAGTGGGACTTCGACGTAAGGATTCGGGGAGGGGGTGCACGGGTCAGCCCACGACAGAGAGCGAGGCGGAGAGGAGATGCAGACCAGGGTCATCCCGGAGCTCGGAGGGACCAGCGATGACGGGGTGCAGGCGGCACTGCTTCATCCCACCGTCTGGGTGCCTGCCCCCACGCTGGGAGGCGTGACGGGGGGGGGCGGGACGCAGCGCCCCTGCAGCGCTCAGCACCGGACGAGGGCAGCGGGACAGACACCATCCACATAGAAGGTGGCCTGTGCCACGATGGCGGGCATCCAGGGTACGTGCAGATGCTCAGGAAAGGCCGGTCCAGCTGGGGCGCGAGGGAGAAGCTTCTGGGTAAGGAAGTGTCCTCTCTGTCCCGCGCGGCCTCCTGGTGCGCGGCCGGGCCCGGGGCTGCTGGGGAGCCAGGAAGCGGACCCCGGAGTCCCTCCCTCGGGGACTTCCGTGCCAGGGGGCGGTTTGCGCGGGTGACGACTCCTCACGACTCCTCCGTGAGCGGATGAGTCCCGGGGGCAGGGCATCTTTTCCCCCACGGCCTTCCACGTGGCTTTTCTGCGGTGCGTTGTTGGAGCGAGGGGCCGGTTCGGGGGCCGGTCTCCGGGGCCCCCTCCGGCCGCTCCGGGGCAGCAGGGCGGAAACTCGCGAACGCCTGCGTTATTACGCCGTTACCGTCCGTCCGGGGTGGGCAGGAAGCGGAAGGCATGGCGATGGCACGTGGGGGCGACCGCGGGCTCTCACACCCCTTCCACCCCTGCCCCCGCCGCCCCCAGGCACGACCCTGGCCCTGAAGGAACTCCCGAAGGCCTCCACGTCCCTCCGCGGCTTCCTGTATGAGTTCTGCGTGGGCCTCTCGCTGGGCGCGCACCCGGCCATCGTGACGGCCTACGGCATCGGCATCGAGTCCGCCACCGCCTACGGCTTCCTGACCGAGCCTGTCCTGGGCGGGGACCTCATCACCTTCATCCAGCCCAAGGTGGGTGGGCACAGCCCGGGCCGGCCTCCGAGGGTCCCTCCGCGGCTTGAGTCCCGCTCACCGAGTTGGGCTTCTCCGAGCCCCTCCTGGGGCCTCTGGAGGGGAGAGAACCGACAGCACAGCCCGCGGAGATCCACAGCCCTCGTGGACTCGCCCCAGGCGTCACTGGGGTTCACTGAGCCTCATGGGGGTCACGTTAGACCTCACAGGGTCACACAGGGCCCCCTGGACCCATTGGGGTCACAGGAGCCCTCACAGGGTCACACTAGGCCTCACTGGGCCCATTGGGGTCACACGAGCCTTCATAGGGTCACACAGGGACCCACTGGGCCCATTGGGGTCACAGGAGCCCTCACAGGGTCACACAGGGACCCACTGGGCCCATTGGGGTCACAGGAGCCCTCACAGGGTCACACTAGGCCCACGGGGCCTCACCATGGCAAACGTCTTTGAGGTCCTGCCTTCTCCTGGGCGTCCTGGGGCTGAGGAGACGCCCCCGCTGGCAGGGCGGGGAGAGGGCCCTGACCCCGGTCCCCCCCGCAGGTGGGCCTCCCGCAGCCGGCCGTGCAGCGCTGTGCCGCCCAGCTGGCCGCGGCCCTGGAGCACATCCACGCCCGCGGCCTGGTGTACCGGGACATCAAGCCCGAGAACGTGCTGGTGTGCGACCCGGCCTGCCAGCGGGTCAAGCTGACCGACTTTGGCCACACGCGGCCCCGCGGGACCCTGCTGCGCCTCACGGGGCCGCCCATCCCTTACACGGCCCCCGAGCTCTGCTGCCCCCCGCCCCTCCCCGAGGGGCTGCCCATCCAGCCGGCCCTGGACGCCTGGGCCCTGGGGGTCCTGCTCTTCTGCCTCCTCACCGGCTACTTCCCCTGGGACCAGCCCCTGGCTGAGGCCGACCCCTTCTACGACGACTTCCTGGTGTGGCAGGCGACCGGCCAGCCCCAGGACCGTCCCCAGCCCTGGTTCGGCCTGACGCCTGTGGCCGACAGTCTCCTGTGGGGGCTGCTCGACCCCCACCCCCGGAAGAGGAGCCCTGTGGGCTCCGTCCGGGACTTCCTGGGGCGCCCCTGGAGGCAGCGCGAGGGGGAGGCCGAGGGGGAGGCCGAGGGGGCCGGACAGGGGGCCGGAGAGTGAGGGGCAGCCCGAGCCCGCCTCCTGCAGAGACTCGGAGGGAGCCGGTGCGCCCCCGTCCCGAGGTCTCCTCCGCCCTCAGGGGTGGCTTATGGCTTCCCTCTCCTGTTTGCCCCTCGGCCTTCCTTTCCTCCCACGTGGGCGTTCTGTGTCCCTCTTGCGGCCTGGGGGGCCTGCGTGTCACTGTCACCGTCTCCCCCAGCGCTTTGGCAGAGCTGCCGCCTTCGCCTGCGGTCTCGCGGCTCCTTCCCTCACCGCACGCTCCTCAGCGCGGCCCCCAGCGGGCCTGCCCACCTCCCCGCTCTCCGCCGTCCCTCTGCGACCTCACGTGGGTCTGTGTCCTCCTGGGGGGCCTCCCACGTACCCGTCACCATCCTGGCCCGTAGCAAGGGGCCAGGAAACGCGTGCTTAATAAACGAAGCCATCTGGTTTGTGTCTGTCTTCCTGCCCCGTTTTCTCTCCTCCCGGGCTGGGCTTCACTGAGTCCCGCTGCCCTGTTCTCCCCCGCGCGCCAGGCTGTCGCGCTCTTGATTCTGTGTCCCCAACTTCATCTGGCACCTAGGTCTCCATGATGCTGGGAACCAGAAGGGCGATGCACGTGCTGGACTGTGTTGTCAGCGGGGCGAGAGGGGGAGGGAGAGAGGGACAGAAAGAATGGCAGAAAACGGTCCCACCGTGTGGCCGTGCCGCGTGCCAAAGGCCGGCTGCACGCGTCCCAGTGAGCCTGCTTCTGCACGGACCAGTGTGTGAGCAGAGGCACGAGCATCAGAGCCGTCCGTGAATGGGAGCCTGAGCTGGACCGGAGCGTGTGTGTGAGCGTCAGAGCCCATGTGTGTAGTGGGGGGGCGGCGGGGGTGTGACCGTGTCTCTGTGGATGACACGATTGTGTGTCTGAGTGTCTGAGCCTGTGTGTGAGGGGCTGGGGGGAAGCTTGCTGTGTGTGTGTGGACATCAGGCCCGTGTTTGTCCACAAGACCGTGACTGAGTGAGTGAGTGTGTGTGAGTGTGTGTGGAGCAGGAGGAGAAAAGTCACCCAGGCGCCGCTGCCAGTCACCAGCTGGGTCCCTCTCTCCTTCACACCTTCCCCCCCTCACCGCGGCCCCTTCTTGGCAGCCTCCCTGTTTGCAAACACTCTGTCTTCCTCTCCTCGCCCTCTTTGGCCACCAGCCCAGAGCAAGGCTACAACTCAGAGTTGGATCATGTGTCACTCTCTCCCGGGCCCTTACCACCCCCTCCAGTGCCCCTGCTGTGGCCTCAAGGTGCCACATGCGCAGGGGTTGGGGGGGGCTGCTTCGGAGTGACCCTGAATCTAGGTTCAATCCAGAGGACCAGGGACACTGGCCCCTGTCCTAGGCAACCCAGGCGGGCTTCCTGGAGTAGGGGACCCCTGGAGAGAACAAGACAGGGGAGGTGGATAAGCCGGGCAGAGGGGGGGGCCGTGAATCTGAAATAGCCTGAGCCATCAGGCCAAGAATGTGTCCTAAAGAAACTGGAGGTGGCTGGGGCAGAGCGGAGCCGGTAAGAGGGGAGTGGAGACAGGCAGGGGCAGGCAGGGCCCCCCCAGCGGGGCATGGGGCCTGGCACAGGGTGTTAATTGGTGGCAGCAGCTGAGGATTAACTGGGAGGTGATAATCACCCGGTCGGGGGGCCCCAGGACAGAGGAGGAGGACCAAGATTCCCAGGAAAGGCCTGAAGGGGGCAGGGGCAGTGCTAATTAATTACTTACTAAGTATGATTAATACGGAACGTAACACTTAACACTAATGAAGCCTTGCTCCTCGCAGCAGCCCCCCGCCCCAGACACATCTGCCCACTGGCTAGGACCCTCCCCATTTCACAGGAAGGGGCCCGGGGGCAGCCAGGCCGGCCACGGTGGCACCTGGGCTCCCACCGCAGGGCAGGGGCAAGCGCAGAACCAGGACTCAAACCCAAATTGGGTCCTCAGGCTGTCTGGCTGCTGCCAGCGCCTAAAGGGTCCCGGACAAGGGGCTGGGGTTTGTGTGAGCGTGACTCAGCATGAGGGCGTGCGTGTGGGTATATGTGTGTGTGTGAGTGTGCACGAGGGCTTGTGTGTGTGCCTGTGGCTGCGGGAGGGCACGGGCATCAAGGGTGGGGGTAAATGATGGAGACAGAAGGAGGAGGTCACAGAAGCCTCCAGACCCACTGACGCATGTTGGTGAGGACGTGGAGAAGTCGGCCCCCGAGCCGTGCTGGGGGGACGGGACGCGGTGCAGCAGCCGCTGGGGACATGCGTCCGGCAGTTCCTCAGAGCATCAAACACAGAATTACCGCGCAGCCCGGCAATTCCGCTCCTAGGTGTGCCCACAAGAGATGAAAACATGCGTCCACACCGATATTCACAGCCGAGTCACTCACAGCAGACAGAAGGCGGAGACATCAGCAGGTGAGTGGAGGAACAAGACGCGGTCCGTCCACACACTGCAATATCACCCAGCCACGAGAAAGGAACAGCCTGCCACAGCGCGGACGGACCTCACACACACCCCGGGAGGAGGGCGAGGCCAGCCGTGGGAGAGGATCCACTGTAGGACTCCCTTGTGGAAATGTCCAGAGGAGGCAAATCTACGGAGGAGGAAAGAAGACTGGGGGTTGCCAGGGTCGGGCTGTGGGGGGCGGGCAATGGGAAGGGGCGCCGCTTTCCTTCTTGGGGTGGTGATGGTGGTGGACACGTCCTAAAATTAGACTGTGGTATGTGTTGCACAATTCTCTGAATATATTAAAACCCACTGAATTGTACACAGAGAAAGGGTGAATTTTGTGGCATGTAAATTTCATCTCAATGAGATGAAGAAGAAAAACCCCAACAAACAAAACACCAGAAAACAGGCTTTTCCAAGGTTCTCATGTCTTGATCGGCTTTCTTTCCCTCTCGGGCCTCTGAATCCCCATTAAAGAGCAAGGAGAAAGCCCTGCCCTCTCTGTAACAGCTCCGAGTTAATCACCAGCCAAGCCCTTACATTCAGCACGGGCCCCCTATTCCCTCTGTTTTACAGAACAGACCATCGAGGCCCCGAGAGGGAAGACCCTACCTTCCAAAGAGCCTGGATTCCAACCAGGTCTGGCCTGATTCCAAAGTCTTTGTTCTTAAAACCCACCCAGCACCTCTAAAGTGTTCCTGGGGCTGGGGAAATTCTGCCCCCCACCAGCTGGGAAACCCCAAGCTCGCGAGCAGGGCCATGTGGGAGCCCAGCGTAAAGTGAAAATGTGGAGTTTCTCGTTAAAAAAAAAGAAAAGTTTTTCCGTCCCCTCTCTCCCATTTGCTGCCGAAGGGCCCTCTCCCTCTGCCCGGGGAAGGGCCAGGAATCCAGCCACCCAGCCCACCAGGGAAGTGACTTGGCCTGAGCCCAGGCTAGTGCTGCAGTCCCATCAACCTCACAAAGCCCAAAATGAAAACACCCGAGGAACAGTCACAGCAGAGCACCGACCCTGCACCCGGCTTGCATGGGGGGAGGGGGGCGTGTGCCCCGGCCGAGCAGGGCCAGCAGAGAGGCCTCTTCGGCAGCAATCTGCAGACCGGGGCTAGTACAAAGATATGCAAATGGCCTGAGGCGTCCTTCTCACACTTGAAGGCGGCCAGCCCTGAATCACCTGGCCCCTTATCACAACCCAGATTCTGACCAGTGCACTGCTCACGATTGCTGGGGCGAGGGACACAGTTCAAGAGAACTGAACCTGCACCCTGGCTGAACTCTCAACAGCACTGATCACTGGTCCGCTGGATTCTTTGCAGTTTTCTACGCGGACAGTCGTTACCGCCCATGGGAAAGGACAGATCTGTCTTTCTGTCCGCCCTTCATGTGATTAAGGAAGCCCCCTCTGCCCCCACTCTGCGAAGAGACTGCATGTATAAACCGTGAATGGGTGTTGAATTTTGTCAAATGTTTTTTTCCTACACCAGTCGACCTTGCTAGGCCTCTGCAGCTACTGTTCTGGGCCTGGTGCAGCTGGCGGGCACAGCAGAGGGCTCGGCTGTCCCGTGGGAGGTGTCCAGGTCAGGGCCGGCAGTAGGTGGGGGCCGGCCATCCACCCTGGCCTTGGGCCCCGGGGCCAGATGTTTGGGCTTAGCTGCCTGGCCAAGCAGGGATAGAGTGACCGGATAATTAAGCACTTGCTTCTTTGGGGCTGCCAGAAGGCAGCAGAGGGTGGAGGGACCTTGGGCCGGAGTCCCCTCCCCAACCTCAGCTCACTGTAGGGGGAGCCCAGAGCCTAAAACCCCATGGGGCCCTCTGGGGGGACTCCGAGTTGGGGTGCACCTGCCTCAACCTGCAAATGGGAAAGCAGAGCCCTGCCTCCAAGCTGGTGCGCCGTCCTGTGAGCCCCTACCTACCTAGGAGGGAAGGGGAAGGCAGGCAGAGGCCCCCCCCAGCCCCCTCCTAGTCTGCCAGTCAGCAGTTCTGTAAGTCTGGGGCTTAATGAGACCCAGGGAACAGAATTCTCCGCGTGCTCCTCCGCCTGTTGACGGGGGCAGACAGTCCATCTATCAGGACCCCCGGACGTTATCCCTCCCCGCCCCCAACGAGTAACTGGACCCCGCTGGCCTTTGCAGGACTGCGGGGGCGCCAGCTCCATGTCCTTCCAGCACCTCTGAGCCAGGCTCCCAGGGGAGAGGAGGAGGAGGAGGAGGAGGAGGAGGAGGAGGAAACGGTTTCCTGCCTGAGGCCACAGGAGCTGGAATCTTTCAAGCCGGCCCCCAGTTTACAGGTGGAGACCCAGAGAGGGGAAGGCGCCCACCCAAGGTCACTCAGAGAGGGGCTGTCTGGAACCCCAGGCCAAGGTCACAGCAGGGGAGTATGCATCGCATTATTCTGGGTTTGAGCTCCTGCTCTGCTGTGTGGTCTTAGGCAAAGGGCTTGCCCTCTCTGAGCTTCAGTGTCCTTTTTGGAATGGGGATCGAGTTCCTCCCGCAAAGGGCGTGATGAGGATGGAATGTCAGGTTACGAGGCCACCCTGGGTCAGGCACACGGAAGTGCATCCGGGAGGGGCCGAGCTCCGTCCAAGCCCACACTGCCTCTCTCGTCCTCACAACCCCCGCCACCCCAGAGGCAGCAGTGTTCCCATCTCCGGGCACCAGTGAAGTGACCGAGACCGCTTCCGCTCAGAGAAAGGAGAACAAACCACCAGAGTCCCATCGCCTGGAGGCGGTCTCGAGCCCGGAGAGCTGGCTCACGAGCAAGGACCCGGAGTCAGACAAGCCTGGGTCCCAGCCGTGGCTCCACCGTGTGTTCCCTGACCGACCCGGGCCTCAGTGCCCAGACCTGTGAAAGCGGAACGCGCACAGCAACAGCTACCCCAGAACGAGCACTTCTCAGGGGCCAGGCCGTGTGCTGTGCACACCTGCACGTCCGCATTAACACCACTGAATCAGCACAGCGACCCACAAGGTGCATACTTAACTATCCTCCTCTCATAGCTGAAAAAACTCACACCTAGCAGTGAAGTAAGTGGCTCAGTCTCACACCCAAAAGGACTCAAACTCAGGCATCCAGGCTCCAGAGCTCACCCTTTCTCTGCTGAGCTGTGATAACAGCACCTCCTCACCAGGTGTTCACGAAGATAAAGTGACGTTAGGCACAGAAAGCCCTGGAAACAGAGCCTGACCCAGAGGAAGTACCCAACACGTATTTGCCACTATTACTATTGTCGTGTACTCATTCATTCACAAGATATTTGCGGAGTGTGCACCCTGCATCAGGCTCACCTCTGTGAACAAGACAAAGATTTCTGCCTTCATGGGGCTTCGTCAGGGCCCGTGGTGGCTTCATCTTCATCATCTTCATCACCATGATCATCACCATCATGCCCATCATCACCGTTAACATCATCACTTCCCCCACGATCCTCATCACCATCACGCTCCACCATGATCTCACCAGGATCATCACCTTCATGCCCATGACCGTGACCACCTCCACCTGCACCATCATCACTTCCATTATCATCATCGCGGCCATGATCGTCGCCAACATTACCTCCATCAGCCTCATCCTTGTCACCACTGTCACGAACACCTTCACGACCATCACCGTCATCCTTCTCGCTACATATCCTATGACCACCATGATCGTCACCCACCATCACCAACATCCTCACCAGAAAACCAGCGCCTTGCATGGTGCCTGTGTTATTCACAAATCAAAGTCAATCCTGTGATACCATCTCTCTGGGGTTCTCCTAGGTCCCCACAAATGTCATTGATATCTTGTTTTTAATTAGATACTTTGGTTTTCATCTTTTGGTTGGGAGCACGTTAAGCCCCTCAAATCCCATGGAGGGTCACACGTCTCCCCTCAGAGGCCTTTCTTCCTCCTCTGGGGGGGTGGTGGTGGGTGCAGGTGTGCTGGGGGGCCAGGCCCTCTCGGCCAGTCTCTTCACAACCTCCCCCAGCTGCCCCAGACCCCGGGCGGCCTCCACCAGCTGAGGCAGCCCCAGTCCCAGAGCTCGGCGCTGCTGTTGGTCCTGCTCCATGACCCGGGTCAGCCTCTGCAGCTGGCCACTCACGTCCCTCACAGCGGCCACCAGCTCCACCAGGGCAGGTGGCTCACAAGCCATGACCCTTACAGGTGGTGTTGGAGCCAAACATGGGCCAAGGGGGTCTGGGCTCTGCCCAGGGGTTGGCCTTAGGGTGAGATGGTCAGGAGGAGGTTGATCCAAGGGGTGGGCCATGGAAGACAGGTGGAGGTCAGAGGTCACTGTGGGGTGAGAGCCTGAGTGTGGGGTCTGGGTGGGTGGTGGAGTTGGATTGGGGCTCTGGCTTCTTGGTGGTTTGAAATCCTCAGTGGACAGTGTGTCCGTGCTTGGGCCTGGAGAAGGCCTAGGGTGGCTGGACTCTGAGGCTGGAGAAGGCGCTAGGCTGGACATCTGAGAGAGATGAGGGGTCCCCGTGGAGGTCAACCAGGGGTGTAGACTGGGCTTAACTGGTGGTGCTGGCGTGGGAGAGAAGAGTTCTGTTCCCAAGGAAGTTAGAACGGACTTGACAGTGACCACAGGGGTTGAGGTAGGGTCAGCAGTCATGGTGGGGAGAGTAGAGGCGGCAGAGTGAGGGGCTGTGGGGGAGTCAGGGGTCGTGGCGGGGTAATGGGTTGTGACAGGGTGAGGGGCTGTGGGGGACTGAGGGGTGGTGGTCGGGCAAGGGGTTGTGGTAGGGTTGAGGGTTGTGGGGGACTGAGGGGTCGTGGCAAGGTGAAGGGGTGTGGTGGGTTGAGGGAGTGTAATAGGTTGAGGGGTGGTGGTGGGGGAAGGGGGGGTGGTGTATTGAGAGGTAGTAGAAGGGTGAGAGGTCACGGTAGAGTCAAGGGCGGTAGTGGGGTAGGGGCTTGAGGAGGGGTCTGGGGACCTGGAATGATCTGGAATGGAGCTGGGGTATGGAGCTGTGTCCACGTTTGGGATTGTGTCAGATTCTGGAGTCAACCCTGAGGTAGAAAAAAGGTGGGTCACCGCCTCTGGTGCAGAGGGGTCAGAGGTCAGCTCTTTGGGCGAGGTGCGTGGTGGGGTGGGTGAGAGATCAGGAGTGGATGCTGGAATCACCGTGGCGTCAGGAGTGGACAAAGCGCGGCCAGGGGTTGTCAAGGTGGGGTTAGGGCTCATCCAGGAGGCCAGGTCAGGGTTGGGTGGCAAAGTGTCAGGAGGGTCAGAGGTCATCTTCCGAGTTGAAGCTGCCTCAGGAAGGAGCCGTGGCGCAGCATCGGAGGTCACTGGTGCACCCGGGGGCTCTGGTGAAGCGGTGGGAGCTGGGGAAGGAGCAGGGGGCGCCGTCCTGGACGCTGTGGGGCGCAGCAGCCGACGCCCTGGCCACAGTTTTCTCTCAGAACCTGGAGGGGGAGGAGGAAAGACGGAGGGCCGAGGTCAGTCCGCCCCACCTACTCCCGCGGCCCGCCACGCCCCTCCAGGGAAGGCCTACCAATGAGAAGGCGCAAGGCCTCGTGACGTCTTGGGTCGCTGGCAGACTTCACCCCAGCCCAGCGCCCCGCCTCCCCACCTCCTGCAGTGTCTCCAAGCGCCACCTGGCGTCCTCCTCTGCGCGTGAGGGACAGGGGGGAGACAGCCACCTCAGAAGGCAGGAGCAGCGGAAAGGTGGGGGCCCTGCAAGCTTACAGGGAGATGCGGGAGTGTGGGGGGTGTGGAGGCTTACCTCTGGGATGCAGGAGGGGCTGAAGGGGCATATGGGGGAGGAAGGGGGAGATGCAAGACGGTGCAAAAGCATGGGGTGGGGGGTGCAGCGCGGTTCCGAAGTGTAATCTCAGTAATCAAGATTTTTATGTCACAGTGTTAAGGAAAATTATTGCAAAAGATCCACTGTGCACAAAAAAGTCAAAATTGTAACCCAAAACAGGATTCGACTAGCCAGGACTAGGGAAAGTCGAGGTAGACAGGAGTCTGCCTTTAGTTAAATTTTTGGCATTTAGCTCATTGTGAATGTTTTGCATTAATTTGGATTTTTAAAACTATAAAGGTATTATCTACCTTGATTACTGAGTGTCTGGGCAGCACTTAAATTCAGGGCCCGAGTAGAGTGAGAAGCCTCGCCCTCTTCCTGGCCCAGCTTCCACCTAAGTGTGGAGTTTCTCCCTCTTTGCGGATGCGGGGAGTCAGGCTTAGAGGCAGGTAACTTGTCATAGGTGGCCCGGATCCAGTTCGCAAATTGCGGGGGAAAGATATGAAGCAATGTTCTCTGCGTTGAGAGTTCAGACCATCAAAATATCACTTTCTCAGTGATGGAAATGATAACAGGTGGCTGCTGTGTACTTGAGATGTGGCTCCTCCGCCCAAGGAAATGAAGGTTTCATTTTGTTTTTCACATTTTTGATTCATTTAAATTTAATTAGCTACCTGTGTTGGTAGCTACCATACTGAATGACACAGCTCTAGAAAGTTCCAGTTTTCCTGTAGAATTTCGAGGTGCGTCTTACTCCTGCCTTGTGTTTTCAGCGTTGGAGAAGCAGCTGGTAAAGGGCTTGGCCTCTAGCCAGGCTGCCTGGGCCTACACCCCAGCTCTGTCAGTTCCTAACTGGGTGACTGTGGACAAGTTACAGAACTGTCTGGAATCTCGGTAGGTGGGTGAGCTCACGTGCGTACAGAGCACTTAGCACAGTGCCTAGCATGTAATAGACACTCTCGTGATTATTAATACTGCCATAGGCCTTGATGTCCGTGCCTCAGTTTCCGTCATCTGTGAAATGGGCATAATTATAACACCTACATCATAGGACTCAGGTAGATGTTATGAGGGTTAAAGGGCTAATATATATGAAGTGCTTAGAATAGGACCTGACATGTGGCATGTTGCTCAGTAAATGTTACCTGATTTTAGTTACTATTTCAAGAATCTCAGCTTGTCTAGGTGCTGTAGGGGCTCTGGAACCTAGAGTGGTATTGAGTCTTAATTTCTCAGACCCAAGGTGCAGAGAGCTAAGCTGATCACACACCTCTGTGCACGGTCACCAGCAGTCCTGCGGGGTCTCCTCTGCCTGTTCTCCTTTTTCCTCCCCGATCTGCATCCCGCTCACTTTCTCCCACAGCTCCCTCCTTTAATGCACTGGACGTATGTCCTTACAGACATGTATGTTCTTACACAACACAGAATCGTATGTGTGCACATGTTACTATATTAAGTGTATGTGTATTTTTATGCTTTTAGTTTTTGTAAATGACATTCTGCTGGAGATTTCACTCTGGTTCTGTCTTTCTTCCTCCATATTATGTGTCTGTACCTGTGTGTGCAGCAGGTCTTGGTTTGGCTACTGCGTGGGATTCCGTCACGTGGACTCACTGCATTTCACCTGTTACCCACTGCCGGACACTTACCTTGCCTCAACTCCCTGATATCATAACATTCCAAAGAACACCTTCATATATGTTTCCCGCATCAGCCTATTCAAGAATTTCTCTGGAATATAGATCTAGGAGCAGGATTCCTGGGTCATAATGTGCAATCATATTTAATTGCACTAAAACTTTTTAAAGTTTTCTTTATTTAAGTAATCTCTGTACCCAAAGTGGGGCTTGAACTCATGACCCCGAGATTAAGAGTTGAATGCTTTTCCAACTGAGCCAGCCAGGCACCCCTAATTTCACTGAACTGTTTTTATTGAATCGCTATATCCAGTGGGGATATCTGTCTCTTTACAACCTCATCCGCCCTTGATAGTAACTACCTTTCCGATTTTTTCCATGCCTGTCATCATTTTAATTTGAATTCCCTGATTCCTTCTGAGTGTGAATGTTTCTACATAACTTGTTGGCCACTTGGGCTTCCCCTTCTGTGAATCGCCTGTTCATAACTGTTACCCCCTTTTCTTAGAGGGTTTCCTGTAATTTCCTTACTGATTTGTCAGAATGAATTGCATAGTATAGGTTAGGGTTTCCCAAACCTGGGCATTGCTGACATTTGGAGCTGGGATTCTTTGCTGTGAGGACTGTCCTATGCAGAGTAGGGTAAGTCATAACATCCGTGGGCTCTACGTATTAGGATCAGGTGGCCTCCCTTCTCTTGGTCGTGACAAGCCCCAACATCTCCCAGTATTGCCGGCCATCCCCAGCTGGGGACCGCTGATGTAGATAATAACCCCTTGTGTCAGGGCGTTTCTGTTGGGTGTGGGGTAAGAGCAGGGTCACCACTGGGGAATTTGGAGTCCATCTCTCTGCTCCAGAACACAACCACCCTGGTCCCCTCGCCACGGCTACGTGCCTCACCTGTGTCTCCAGGGATCCTTGGAGCTCGAGAGGGGTGGCCTGGGTCCCGGGTGGTGGCCGTGGTAAGAGTGGCGGGTGTCCCCTTGGGCAGAGCCCCTCCAGAAGGTGCATCCCACGTCCGGGAAGGCTCATAACCATCCGCGTCGCCTTAAGAGACACAGGGACAACTGAGTCTCACATCTCTTGGTTTTGACCTCTGTTCATCCTGGACCCCAATTCAGGTCTCGTCCTGTCTCACCTGGACCACCTGGACCACCCCCGTGTCTCCCTGACCCCACAGCCGCCCTGGTGATCAACTGAGAGCATCTCAATGACAAGAACAGAAACTGGGACCAAACTCGCTTGTAAAGTAAGAGCAGTTATTATTTCAATTTCCTGAAGTCCCTGGCCCTCATTATTCTTTACTTTTTCCTGGGGGAGGTAGGGGATGGAGATCCTATAATATATTTAGTCATGAACTACCAGGAATGCTTCCGTAATATTTTTCCTGTGTCTTTGGGATAATCTCCACATGACAATTTTATATAACATAGAAATGTATAATATAGAGCTGACCCTTAAAGACCATGGATTTGAGCTGCGCAGGCCCACTTATATGTGAACTCTTTCCATAAACACAATACAGTACTGTAAATGAATTTTCTCCTTATGATTTTAATAACTTTTTTCTCTCGCTTACTGTATTGTAAAAATTCAGTGTAACACACATACACACACACACACACATATACATTCATACATTCATACATACAAACAAAATGCGTTAACTGTTTCTGTAATCGGTAAGGGTTCCAGGCAACAGGAGGCTACTAGTAGTTAAGTTTTGAGGGAGTCAACAGTTACACGTAGATTTTCAACCACGCGGGAGTTGGTGCACCTAACCCCGTGTTGCTCAACGGCCAGCTGTGTAATATAAAAATATACCATTTTATGCAGGGAGAACAGAAAGACTGAATTCAGTCTCCTGGCTTGATCAAAAAGCTTACTTTAACCACAGCTTTGTTGAGATAGAACCCACGTGCCTTGGAGCGTACAGCGCAGTGGGTTCGGTGTATTCCAACGTGCAGCCGTGAAGTCCGCACTCATCTCCCCTCACTAACTGTGCGCTGCCCGCCCCTCCAGCGCCTTCCACACTGGACCCCGAACCTTGGGGTGCTCACATCTAGCCTCTGTGCACCGCTGGGCCTTTGCTCGTGCTGTTACTTCCCCCTCTGGAGTCCCCTTCTCCCCCATAAAGATATTTTCCCACTCTGCCCATGAAACCAGGCAAAAGGATAGTGTCTGACACCCTGGGCATGTTTGTCCCGGTCACTTTGAGCTCTGTGGCTGGCTGTCCCAGGTGCGAAATCCCCGGCTGTGTCCCCGAATACATTACATGCTAATAGAAGAAGGGTCAGTCTTCATCCCGACGCCCGGCAGTGCACACACTGTAGTCATGTCTCCCTGTTAACTGTTCTTAATTAAATACCTTCCCCGCGCCTTATAAATACCTTAAGAGGACAGCTATGAAATCGTACCTGATGGTCATATTCTTTAGGAATTTTTAAAACCACTAGCAGCTGGTTAAGCATCCAACTTCGGCTCAGATCGTGATCTCACGGCTCATGAATTCGACCCCCCGAATCGGGCTCTGTGCTGACAGCTCAGAGCCCTGAGCCCGCTTCAGAATCTGTGCCTCCCTCTCTTTCTCTGCCCCTTCCCTGCTTACTGTCTCTCAAAAGTAAATAAAAATCATTTTAAAAAATTAAAAATGGGGGCGCCTGGGTGGCTCAGTCGGTTGAGCATCCGACTTCGGCCTAGGTCAGATCTCACGTTCGTGGGTTCGAGTCCCGCATCAGTCTCTGTGCTGACAGCTAGTTCAGAGCCTGGAGCCTGCTTTCGGTTCTGTGTCTCCTTCTCTCTCTGCCCCTCCCCCTCTCATGCTCTGTCTCTCTCTGTATCAAAAAAAAAAAAATTAAAAATGGAAACAAGTTTAGAGGAAAACAACTCTGTTAGCAGTGAAGATCTCTTCCCAGGACGCTGGCCTGTAGGAGGGCTCCTTTAGGAACACAAATCGACGTTCTCTTCCTGTTAAAATGCCCGTCCCCCAACTGCAAGCACCCTCCTCGGGTCTGTGTTCTCAAAATGCACTCTAAGATATGCCCACCTGCTCATGGCCCATTAGTGGGCCTTGATCTTTTTCATTAAAATGTAGGCATTTTTAATCTAAGCGGCAGCACGGCAGCGTCCCGGCCCTTGTGAGACCCAGCCACACCCCTTCCTTGCATCCGGGGAGCCGCGGCCTGAGGGCCAGCTCACCGCTCCCAAGCCTGTCTTTGCCGTCTGGCTACACAGGAGGCTCTCCCCGGTGCCGCATAGTTTCTCCACGCGTCCGCTTCCTACCCGTCGCTCAAGACCGCGCACGTCCACGTACACACTGCCCATGCCTTTTGCAGCTTCTGTCTCGGATGCGTCCCTTCCTAGCTGCGTGAGCACGCCTCCCAACTTCCCCACGACTCAGTTTCCCCTCCTGGACCTCCAGAGGTACCGTGGTGGCCTCCATCCTGTCAATCTATAGCTTCAGCCGGGGCACTCCTCAGAGCTCCAGGATGGCATATCTAGTTCTCCACTCAAGTGTGTCCGAGGCACCCGCAGTGGATCTAATATTCCCACTGTGGTCCTGTGGATCTTCCCCAGTGTCCCCAGTCCAGTAAACGGTCCCCATCCCCTACCTTCCTCTTGTCGCACCCCATCCAACCCATCACTCAAATCCATCAGCTCACCTCCCAGAACACAGCTTACAGACATCCACTTCTCGGCCTCCACCACCGCCCCAGGCAGGACCACTGTCACCTCGCCACAGACCTTGGGGTCTCCCTCCACGCCCTCTAGCTCCTCCATCCATTTCCCCTGTGGCATCCTGAGTGACTGCTTTGAAAATACACGTGAGCATGTCCTTCCAAACTTAAAATTCTCCACCACTGCATGTAGAATAAAACTCAAAATCCAGCCTCCTGTCTGATCACTCTCCCCCTGCCTGGCTCACTCTGCTCCGGCCACGCTGATGTCCTTGCCCTTCTCTCAAGGTCTCACCACAGGGCCTTTGCACATGCTGCTCCCTCTGCCTGGAAGGCCCCTTCGGCTCCCTCCAGGCTCCCCATCACTGATCTCCTCTCCTGCCATCATTCCCATCAGCCACTCGACTTTGGCCCCATTGACCTTGCTGCTGTTTCTTGAACTAGCCAAGCACACTTCCCCCTCAAAGCCTTTGCATGCGCTGTTCCCTCTGCATGGAACAGTCTCCAACCAGATATCCGCATGGACTTCTCTGTCTCCTCCGTGAGGTCATCACTTACAGGGCGCTTTCTCGGTAAGACTGCTCTCGGCCTTCCTTTCCCTTGCTCATCACTGCTACGTCCCAGGGGTTCGTATCCACGCCTGACACACAACGGACATTTCACACAAAGTTAATGTCTGTGTCTCCAAATTCTGAGAAGCCTCAAGAAATGTTACTTCGGTGAAGTAGGAAGTGACAGTACACGGGCTCCAGACTTACATTGTGGTTTCTTATTCATTCATTCAATCAACAAACGTGCAAGTCTCTACTGAGTCTCTACAACACAGACTCTGTGGTAGACAGAATAACGCTCCCCCAAAGGCGTGGACGTCCGTGCCCTAATCCCCACAACCTGCGAAAATGTCACCTAGTGTGGCAAACAGGAAATTGCAGATCTGATTAAAGGCCAGACCTTGAGATGAAGAGATTGTCTGGCATCAGTCCAAGGAGACCCAATCCAATCACACAAATCCCTAAACGTAGGACAGAGAAAGATGTGAAGGCAGGTCAGAGAGATGCAGCTTTGCTGGCTCTGAAGATGAAGGGGCCACGAGCCAAGGAACGTGGGTGCCTCCAGACACTGGAAAAGGCACACGGACAGAGCCTCCCCCTAGAGCCTCCGAAGGAACACATCCCTGCTGACAGGTCGGTTTTAGCCCTAGGAGGCTCCTGTTGAACTTCTGACCTACAGAACCGCAAAATAAGCCCCTAAACGTGCCGTTCTGAGTGACGGGAGCAGTACAAACGGACATCGTTAAACGCATGATGGAGCTAAAGGCCCGGCGGAGGTGACAACGGCTCCGGACGGACAATGCAATTTCCTCAACGCCGGCCTTTGCTCCTCTGAGAACTGCGTTGCTCCTGGTGTCTGCTGCTGGGGAGAACGCTGCCTCCTCCGAGAGGCCTGTCCTGACTGCTCTGCTAGAAAGAACGACGGGTCCCTGGGATCCTGCAGCTGTTGCTCATTTACGGTAAGAAAACCTAACAAGCAATGTTCTGTGGTTTTAAACTATTTCACACACGTTTTGCTCATTGGATTGCGACCGGAGGTCACCCAGCCAGTTCTCATCCTGGTGGCGCCACAACTGGAACGCAAGGAGTTGGACTCCAGAACTCAGTGCTGATTACCTTCAGTAGTTCAGGGGTCCTTCCCAATCCAGTGAGCAAAACGTGTGTGGAATCGTTTCAAATGGACCTCAGGGGTGGCTCCTGAGTTCGTTCTGGGTCAGAATTTCCCCCGCCTGAAACACGGGCATTAACAACAGCACCCAGGTCTCCCGAATCTTGGCATCACGCATGCCCGGCACCCAACAGGTGAGCTCTCCTGCACGGTTTCTTCAGAGGAACAAACGGAGGCTCAAAGAAGTGGACTCATTTTTTTTTCAAGGTCCCCTTGCAGTGAGGTCAGGAATTCATCTGTGCTTGCTCCCGCTCCCCAGCGGTCCCCACTGTTAGGACGGACACGTGACTACCCCAGACTCCCCCGGCCCAGGTCGCAATGCTGCACTTACTTGGCTCATGCAATGCTTACTTCCCCTGCACCGCCCCCCCCCCCCACCAAGGGACTCCCTGCCCAGCGTCTGACCGTGTCTCCACGCCGAGGGGTCGCTAACAACAGCCTAACAACAGCCCGTCCCAGCAAACAGCTGGCCGCTCTGGAAGCCCCTCGCTTCACCGGCTTTTATTACCGCGGGCGGGGCCAGCCGGCCAATCAGGAGGCGCCGCGCACTCGTGACGTCAGGCGGCGCGAGGCCGCTGGAGCCGGGCTCTCCTGCCGAGGGCAGCGGAATGCGCGTGCGGGCTGAGCGCCAGGAAAAGGCGGGAAAGGGGGCGAAGGAAGGGGTGCTCCAGAGGGGCCGGGTCTCTCAGGAGAAGAGGGGCACAGGGGTGCAAGGCGACAGGCAGAAGCGTGCCCTTCGGGGGACAGGGGAGCACCCGGAGAAGCAGAGGGAGAGAGCAGCTGGAGGCGCAGCGGGTGCGGCAGGCTGGACGGGACAGAAGGGGCGGGGCCTGGGCAGGAGGAGACAGCCGTGGGGGGAAGGCGAAGAAGCCACCGTGCGAGGCAAGGAGCACGAGGATGAAAAGGAGCGCGAGGGGCAGATGGGGAGGGGGGAGGGGGGACGCGGAGAGGAGGCAGAGGCTGAGTGTGGGCAAAGAGGAGGGCTGGGAGCGTGCGCTGGATGCGAGCACGCGAGAGCACGGAGCGGAAGCGGACCGAGGGAAAGGAGAGCGGCGCAGAGGATGGGAGAGTGGGCAGGGCGACAGGCTGGGAGGGCGCGTGCACGCGCACGCAGGCGGGCCGAGGAGAAACCCGCGAGAGCACGCACGCGCAGGGACGCAGGCCGCTGAGAAACCCGCGGCAGCGCGCATATGCGCAGGCACGTGGGCCGCACAGATGCCCCGAGAGCATGCGTACAGACGTACGCGCACATGCCCACGAAAGCACGCGCACGCACGTACACGCAGGGGTGCGCGACAAGCAGAAACCGTGAGGGCGCGCGCACGCACATTCACACAAGCACAGGGCCGTGGCCGGCGCAAAAAGTCGCCAGAGCACGCACGCGCACGCACATACACGCAAGCGCAACGGCGCGGGCGGGGGCGCTGCGGGAGAGCAGGGCTGAGGGACACGCCCCACATTGGCCACAGAGGCGGAAGGACAGTCCCGGCTGCAGTGAAAGGGGCCGCGGCCTGAGCTGTGGGGCTGAAGGCCACCCCGCTGACCACAGGGAAGAGACCGCACCATTCAGGGCTCCTCACCAGGCTACGGACCCACTGCCCGACCCAGACCGGCACAGGGTGGAGGGTGCTGGGGGGATGGCGACGTGGTGACCTGGGCCAGCTGTCGGGGTGGAAGGGCCCAGCCTCAGATGTCACGGCTGGTTTGCGGAGGACCCTGGGCTCAGGCCCTGCAAAGCCTGGGCTGATTCTCGGAGACATACGGTGCCGGGGGAGAGGGGATGTCTCCCTTCAAGGCTCTCCACGAGACTTCCAAGGAGGGACCGTTTTAGGGTCTCTTAGGGATGATGGCCCCATTCGCACCCTGGTGTGCCTCTCACCTGTGTCTGGGAGACTCCGTGGTGCTGGGGAGGGTCCCCCTGGGCTCTTGGTGGTGCCCCAGGAGAGTGTGTGTCCGGGAACCGCTGCAGCGGTGGTCCCCTTGGCCAGGTCCTCTCCCGAGGTGGGATCCCACGTCCAGGGGGGATAATCATCCTCATCGGCGTAGCCTTGGGAGGAAGTGGGGCATGGATTGAGCCCTGCCCTGTCTCAGGTCCTCGCTGCAGCTCCACACTACCCTTCCAGGGTCTCCTGCGGTGACTCTGGGGCCCCCTCCCCATCCCCAGTACCAGTGCAGGTGAGCCCCACGTCTTCCTCGTGGTCACAGTTGTGCTGGCCCCACGCCCCAGCAGGGCAGTCACTCAGCGAGGCCTCGATTCCCTTGCAGCCCACGTCATCCAACCAGATGGGGCCGGTCCCGGGGCCGTAGTGGGTTTTGCCCACTCGGTGCCGGACCCTTCCACAGCCCAGCTCCCAGCAGGCCACCGTACTGTCCCGCAGGTCCCAGCCGTCATCGCACACCGTCCCCCAGCGCCCAGCATGCCACACTTCCAGCCGGCCAGCACACCGGTTGGGCCCATCGGCCAGACGCACGCGGAACGGGCCTGCTGGTAGAAGACCCCAAGTCAGGAGGGGTCAAGAGGGGCCAGCCTCTCCTCTTGTGTCCCCTTCACTCACCTGGTGCCCCAGCGGTGCTCCCGGTGGGGGAGGGGGCTGGGTCTGTGGGTGACTCTGGAGAACCCTGTGCTGGGATCTCAGCCGATGGCTCCTTTGGGGTCAGAGGGATTCGCTTCATGGTGGCCTCAGAGGTCACCCCCCGGGGGCCTGGAGTGGTTGATGTTGCCGCGGTTTTAGAGGTCCGTTCGCGGGGGGCCCGGGGAGTCTGTGTTGCAGTGGTATGTGAGGTCATCCTGTGGGGGCCCTCAGTGGTCAAGGTGGTGGTGGTCCGTGAGGTCAGTTCAGGGGGCCTCTGGGTGCCCAGGACCCTGGAATGTTTAGTGGTTGGCATCACGAGGGGCTGAGTGGTTGGTCGCTTTGCATTTTTGGTCACCCACTTCTTAGTGCTCTTGGGCATTTTCCCTGGGGCCTTGGTGGTGGTTTTCCCGGGAATGCTGGGGGTCAGCCTCGCCGAGGGCTTGGTGGCCAGCTCCCCGGGGAGCCAGGCATCCGGGTCTCTACCCAGGCCAGGGATCCAGCTCCAGCTGAAGGGGTCTGAGATAGAGTCCAGGCCGGAGGTCTCTGGAAGG
Organism: Mungos mungo; assembly: GCA_004023785.1. Taxonomy (NCBI): domain Eukaryota; kingdom Metazoa; phylum Chordata; class Mammalia; order Carnivora; family Herpestidae; genus Mungos; species Mungos mungo. Next base: position 29,487 of record PISW01012050.1, read on the forward strand.
TGGGAGGAGAGGACAGGGAAGATGGCAGACACCATAATGACAAGAGTATCTGGCCACACCTCTCATCCCTGCGGTCACCAAGCTTCTGTTCACCCATCGTTACTCATTCACTCATTCGTGACTGGCCCTCTCTGCCCTTCTCACGTCCAACCTGTCCTCCTCCTCTCCGGCCATGCGTGGCCTCACTTCCTGTAATATCTCACTGTCCACCTCTCACCCGTCACCAGCGTGGTACCAGATCTGACAGGTCGCTCCCGTGGCCTCCAGAGGAGGGGGAGGGGCCTCAGCTGCGGTGACGCCAGTGTTAGGGCCTTGCTGTTCTCACATCTCGCCAGTTAGCCCTCTGCTGCTGGCTCCTGGGGCTGCCCAGAGTTGGTACCCAGGTTGTGACTTACGGACAGGCGACAGGGAGGTAGCCACAGCTTGTAACCGAGCTCCCATAAATACCCTGCACCCTGAGTCTGGGGAGCGTCCCCGCTCGGTAGTACTGCACACTGGTTTTTAGGACAGCTTTCCTGAGTTTTGTGAGTCCTTCTAGAAAATGACGGAACCTGAAGGTGGTCTTGGGGACCTCCCAAATGGGAGCACGTCACACAGGCTTGCAGTGAGCTGTGAGCTTCCCGAAGGCCGGGACTGTGTTCTCTGCATCCCGAGGCCCCAGCTCCTGGCTCGGTGCCTGGCACTCGAGAAATGTTGGCAGCACACGGCAAACCCGATGCCCGAGCCCCCTGCAGCTGCCCCTCACTCTGGCTTCTGTGCGGCTCCCAGAGGCCCTATCTTCACTTCCTTTCATCTTGGGGAGCGTTCTTGGGAAGGGGAGGAGGAGGAAGAATCCGCTTAGCAGCTGTGTGACCTTGTGCAAGTTACTTAACCTCTCTGTGCCTCAGCCTCATCAGTAAATTGAGCCTAACATCCACCCTCGTGGACTTACTGTGAGGTGTGAATGCAGGTGACATGTGTGAAAAACGCCCAGCCCAGAGCACGGGCTCAGGAGACGGGCACTCAGTAGACGCGTAGTGCAGATGTTAGTTCCCATTCCCTCCTCCAGGAAGCCCTCCAGCCCCCCAGCGGGTGGCTAGGGCCTCCTTACCAGTGCAGGTGACTCCAACATCTTCATTGTGAGCACAGTTGTGCTTCCCCCAGGGCGCGGCGGGGCAGTCAGAGAGTGACGCCTCGGTCCCCAAGCACCCCACGTCGTCCAGCCAGATGGGGCCGGCCCCCCAGCCGAAGCGGCCGGCGGCAGGGTCTGGCTGCCGAGCTCCGCCACAGCCCAGCTCACGGCACACCACGGCCGCGTCCCGCAGGTCCCAGCTGTCGTCGCACACCGTCCCCCAGCGCCCGCCGTGCCACACCTCCAGCCGGCCCGAACACCTGCTGGGCCCGGCCACGAGGCGCAGCTGGGGGGACCCTAGGGTGGAAGAGACCCAAAGGTCGAGTCAGGAGGCCGTCCAGCTGTGTCCCTCCACCTGCCTTCCATCGGCCACACGTTAGTCCCCCGCTGGGCCATCGTCTGCGTGCAGCCAGCTCAGTCTGGGCTCCTCGAAGCGTTAGACGTGGAATTACTTATATGACCCAGAAACCCGCTCCCGGGGGGCTTAAACCCCAGGTTAAGTGGGAGCAGCTGTTCACACGGACTCGCCCCGGGTGCTCCGAGCAGCGCTGCTCACAGTGCCCCAGCGCGGGAACGGCCCACATGCCCGTCGCTGGATGAAGGGACAGCAAAACGAGGTTTACGCACATAATGGAATGTGATTCCGCCTTTGAAAGGAAGGGAATTCGGGGGCACGGGGTGGGGGGGGGGGCTCGGCCGGATGAGCATCCGACTTCGGCTCAGGTCATGATCTCACTGCTTGTGAGTTTGAGCCCCTTGTCGGGCTCTGTGCTGACAGCTCGGAGCCTGGAGCCCGCTCCGGGTTCTGTCTCCATTTCTCGGCCCCTCCCCGACTCGCAAGTGTGTGTGTGTGTGTGTGCGCGTGTGTGTGTGCGCGTGTGTGTGTGTGCGCGCGCTCTCTCTCTCTCTCTAATAGAATATAAAACATAAAAATTTTTAAGAAGGAAGGGAATTCGAACACCGCCCCAGCACGGCTGAGGCTGGAGGTCGTTGGCCCAAGTGCTGTGAGGTCCCCAGAGGAGTCAGATTCATAGAGCCAGGAAGTAGAAGGGTGGGAGCAGGGGCTGGGGGGGGGGGTCTGAGGCGCCGGTGTTCCAAGGGTTGGGCGGTGTGTCTGGGTGACGGGAGGGTCCCACAGCTGGGGGTGGCTGCACGGCCTCATGACCGTAGTCAGTGCCACTGACTGTGCACTTGAAAACGACTACAACGGTCCATTTGCCATGAGAGAGAGAGAGACTGGGGGTCCTGGAACAAGTTGCCTTCCCCTGAGTCCTGACTTGCCCCTTGTTCTTAGCCACGTGGCCTCACCTGTGACACAGAGACCAGGCAGCACCGGGGCCCTGCGGCCGGGAGCCTCACCTCATGTAGACAGGTGGGCCCCTGGAGCGCGGGGTGATGGCCGGAGTTGCTGTTCGCTGTTCAGGAAGAGGGGGGAGGAGCCTCCCGCACGAGAGCCCGTCTTCCACTCCCTGCAGCCCTCCCCGGCCGTGGGGGCACAGCTGCGCCCTCCACACCTCCCTGTTTTCCTTTTTCTCATGCTCCACGTCGTGGGGCCTTGCTGACCGGAGAGCCTGTCCCTCCGAAGGGGGTCAGCTAATTCCTGGAGACAGGAGTCCGCCCCCCCACCGCCTCTCACACTCCGGCCCCCGGCCACCTACCCCGGCCCCCCAGGCCCGGGTGCCCGACGTCCAGGGGCAGCCCTGCGCCCCACGGCCTGTGGCAATGATGCCAGCCAGCCGGTCCTGGGCCTGCTCACTGGGCCTCGCCGCACCCTTCCCACGGAGACCCCAGTCACGGCTCCGGCTCGCGTGTCCCCCTCGCTGCCTCTGCCTGCACACCGCCCCGGGCTTCCCTGCGCCGCCCCCGCCTTGTGTGGGATGGGAACCCACTCTCTCTCCAGTGGCTGTCGGTCTTGGTCTGCTGGCCACACCACACGCGAATACGGCTAAGGCCTGTGTTTTAAAAATGACAACCACTGGGGCGCCCGGTGGCTCCTTCGGTCAGCCAGGTGTCTGGCTCCTGATTTTGGCTCGGGTGGTGATCTCATGCTTCGTGGGACTGAGCCCAGCGTCGGGCTCTGTGCTGACAGCTCGGAGCCTGGAGTCTGCTTGAGATTCTTTCTCTCTCTCTGTTCCTCCCCCACTCCCTCTCTCTCTCTCTCAAAATAAATAAACATTTAAAAAATTAAAATGAGGGGCGCCTGGGTAGCTCCGGTGGTTAAGCCTCTGACTCTTGATTTCAGCTCAGGTCATGATCTCACAGTTCGTGGGTTCAAGCCCCACATCAGGCTCTGCGCTGACAGCTCGGAACCTGCTTGGGAGTCTCTCTCCCTCTGCCCCTCCCCCACTCATGCTCACTCTCTCTCAAAATAAACTTTTTTTTAATTAGAGAGACAACTATTGTCGGCCCCGTCCTCTCAGCGTTTATGAGGAGTCAGCCTCCGAAAACTCGAGATGGCGCAGACTACTGAACCAAGCACTGACCCTTCTGGGTGCTCCGTTTTCTCCTCCCCCTCCCTCCGCCCCTGCTGAGAGGGTCTCTGAGCAGCAGAGAGGGTGCCTGGGGGCCAACTAGGGGCGAGGAAGCAGAGGGAAGCCCTGCTTCCTTGGGGAGCGTCACAGACTCACCGGCTTCAGGCCCGGGCTCCCGCGGGGCAGTGGGAGAGGCGGGCGGAGGGGACACGCCTGCGGTCCCCGGGGCCTGGCCCGCCGTGGGGGGCGGGGCCCGGGACGCCGAGCGGTTGCTGTCCGCTGCCGGGGCCGTGGGGGGGACGTATCCGAGAGGCATCCCTGCGGGGGAACAGGCGATCACCACCACCCCGCCCTCCGGCCCAGGACCCGATGCGGGACGAGGTTTCCCGGATGAGGACAAGCCGGGGCGAGTGGGTAGTCGCCCCGGGAGAGCGGCCCGTGGGGTGGAGGCTATGAAACCACGCAAGCCCGCCCCTTCCTGTGCCCCTGCCACAGCCCCGCCGGCCTGTGCCTGTGTCCTCACCGTCGCACACGGCCCCGGCGTCCTCCCGGTGGTGACAGTCGTGCTGGCCCCACGGCCGTGCCGGGCAGAAGCGCAGGGCTGTCTCGTTACCCCGACAGCGAAGGTCATCCAGGAGGATGGGCCCCGCGCCCTCCCCGAAGAAGGCGCCTCCGGGGGCGGCCAGCGCGCCCCCGCAGCCCAGCTCGCGGCAGGCCACCGCGGCGTCGCGCAGGTCCCAGGCGTCGTCGCACACGGTCCCCCAGCGCCCGCCGTGCCACACCTCCAGCCGGCCGGCGCAGCCGTGGGGGCCGTCGGCCAGACGCAGCCGGGGCGCCGGGCCTGGGTGTGGGGAGACGGGGGAGAACAGGGAGACGGGAGACGGAGATGGATGAGCAGGGATGAGCCCCACGGGCCGGAGGGCAGCGCAGACACGCAGGCGCAGAGCCGGCCGGCCTTGCGCTCCGGGCCCACCAGGACGCTGGGCGGCAGACACCCCATCTTTAGTTTGCTGCCGAGGAAAAGGCTCCAAGATGGGAGGTCGCTCGCCGAGAGTCTGGCTCTGGACTGCCCACAATGCTCCAGCCTGCCCTGGGGACAGGCCCTGGTGACCTGGGCCCTGATCCCCTCCACCCGCCACCCTGGCCTGGCTCCCCACTCCCCAGCTGCCTGCCTCACTCCTGTAAAGCAGGGCTTCTGAAGCTCAGCACCGAGGACGTGGGGGACAGGACAGTCCTTGCTGCGGAGGGCGCCCTGTCACTCCAGGATGTCTGGCAGCATCCCTGGGCTCCAGTCCCCAGATGAGAGTAGCATCCACACTGTGACAACGGGACTTGGCCCAGTGTCCTCTGGGGAGTGGGGGATGGGAGCCCTGCCCTCGCTGAGGACCACCCGGCTGCATATTCGCCTCTTGTTGGTTTTAGGGCACATTTCTGTTAGGTCTTTCTGGGGTGAGACTTGGGTCCACTGGGGAGTGTGGAGTCCATCTTCTACCCTCCAAGAGTGGGGGGCGGGGAGAGCCCGGAACTGGCCAGAGAGGTCAGAGGCGCCTGCGCGGGCATCCACGCCTCGTCCGCGAGGTGCTCCCTGGCGGGGTTGGTTGGGCGCCGAGCTTCCCCAGGCACCTCAGTGGGGCTCACTCCTCCCCAGCAATGTACCTCCCTTGACCTGGACTCTGAAAGCCTGCTTCTGCCCCCAGGGGCTGCCCGCCCCCCCGGCACACAGCGGGGCCCCCGTCACTGCCCCTGGTCCCCTGCTCAGCGCCCCAGCCCGTGTCTCGGTGGTCCCTGCCCCCACCACACCCTAGGCCTCAGACGCCAGCCAGCGCTGCACATCCGTCTCTGCAGTGGGACAGACCCGGCCGGTCGAGTTCTGGTGCCGGGGCTGAGCCTGTGACCTGGGTCATTTGTGTTACCTCTGAGCTCCTTTCCAGGTCGGTGAGGACAGGGGTGAGAACACCCACCCCACAGACTGTCCCCGAGGGGGCGAGGCTCAGAGACAGCAGGGGAGGTCCCTGCTTCTCCGTCACACGAACCTGCGCCCACTGCTGCGGGCCCTGCCTTTTCCAGCCCCACCCCCGTGGGCCGCCCCGCGCCTGTCCCACAGCAGGCCCGCGGGAAGTCCCCGGGAGCAAGGGCTCGGCCCCTCTTCCCTTCTGTGCCAGGTGTGCATGGTGCCTGGCAAGTGTTTGTGGAAAGAAGGAAGAAGGGAAAAGGAGGAGAGAAGGGAGAGAGAGAGGAGGTAGGGAAGGAGGGAGAAGAGGGAAGGGAGGAAGTGGGG
>PISW01012051.1:0-35499 GCA_004023785.1 Mungos mungo
TTTTTTTTTTCTTTCAGTCTATGTGCATGGAATATTTTTCCATTTCTTTGTGTCTTCTTCAATTTCCTCTATAATGTCCTAGAGTTTTCAGAGTACAGATCTTTTACCTCTTTATTTAGGTTTATTCCTGAGTATCTTATGGTTTTTGGTGTAATTGTAAATAGGATCAATTCCTTGATTTCTCTTTCTCCTGCTTCATTATTGGTGTATAGAAATGCAACAAATTTATGTATGTTGATTTTGTATACTGCAACTTTCCTGATTTATTGTACCAGTTCTACTGGTATATTTGGCAGAGTCTTTCAGGTTTTGTATACACAGTATAGAATTCAACTCCAAAACTGAATAATCCTATTAAAAAATGGGCAGAGATATGAGTAGACATTTTTTTTTCCAAATGAGACATACAGATGGTCAATAAACACATGAAAAGATGCTCAACAGGCAAGTATAAATCAAAACAACAATGAACTATCAACTCACACATGTCAGAATGGCTACTCTCAGCACAAGAAGCAACAGGCGTTGGCGATGATGCAGAGAAAGAGGAACACTTTTGCACTGCTGGGGGGAATGCAAACTGGTGCAGCCACTCTGGAAAACAGTATGGGGGTTCCTCAAAAAGTTAAAATATAACTGCCTTATGATCGAGCAATTGCACTACTAAGTATTTACCCAAAGGGTACAAAAATACTAATTAAAGGGAATTGTACCTCTACGTTTATAGCGGCCCTGTCAAATACAACCCAGCTATGGAAAGAGACCAAGTATGCATTGATTGACAAATGGGTAAAGAACATGTAGTCTATCTGTAGATAAAGGTATGTAGATGTCAGCCTCAGTTTCTTTCATCTGTGTTTCATAGTTTTCAGAGTATAGATCCTTTAAATCTTTAGGTATCCTATTATTATTGGTGCAACGGTAAACAGGATGGATTTATGTTAAGTAGAATGATGAGAGTGGACATCCCTGTCATGTTCCTGACAGAAGAAGAAAGGCTTTTTGTCCCCCAGTGAGGATGATATTTGCTGTGGGACTTTCGTATATGGACTTTATGATGTCGAGGTGTTTCCTCTATCTTTTGTTGAGGTGGTTTTTTTTTTTTTTTTTTTACCAAGAAAGGATGCTGTACTTTGTCAATTCTTTTTGCATCCATTGAGAGGTTCTTATCATTTCTCTTACTGATGTGATGTATTACATGTTAATACTGGCCTTATAGAATGAGTTTGGAAGCTTCTTTTATTTCTATTTTATGGAACAGTTTGAGAAGACTAGAATATTCTATCCTACTTAAATAGAATATTTACACTCTTCTTTAAATATCCGGTAGAATTCACCTGTGAAGCCATCTAGCCCTGGACTTTTATGTGTCAGTAGATTTTTTATTACTGATTCAATTTCTTTGCTCATTATCAGTCTGTTCAGGTTTTCTATTTCCTCCTATTTCAGTTTAGGTAGTTTTTATTACTCTAGGAATATATCCATTTCTCCCTGATTGCCCCATTTTTGGCATATAAATTTCCAAAATATTTTCTTATAACTATATTTCTGTGGTATTAGTTGTGATCTCTCCTCTCAAATCTGTGATTATATTTTCTTGAGTCCTTTCTCTTTTGTTTTTGCTAAGTTTGCCCTTGGGCTTGTCATTTTTATTTATTCTTCCAAAAAACTGCTTATAGTTTTACTGATCTGTTCTACTGTTTTTGTTTGTTTGTTTCTATATAACTTATTTCTGCTCTAATCTTTTTTATTTACCTTCTCCTGATGCCATTAGTGTTCAGTTTCTTTTCATTTGCTAGCTCCTTTACTTGTAAAGTGGTTGTGTGTTTGAGATTTTTCTTCTTTCTTGAGTGTGTCCTGTATTGCGATATACTTTTCTCCTCCACCCACTTTTGCTGCATCCAGATGGTTTGTCATCGGCATGCTTTCATTTTCATTTGCTTCCATGTTTTTTTTATTGTTTCTTTAATTTCATGTATATCTCATTCATTCTTTACTACAACGTTCTTTAACCTCCATTAGCCCTCCGTTTGTTCTCATTATTCAGAGTCTCTCATGGTTTGCCACTCGCCATCTCCCCAACTACTTTCCCCCTTCCATTCCCCCAAGGCCCTCTGTTAAGTTTCTCCTGTTACACTTATGAGTGAAAACATATGGTATCTGTCCTTCTCTGCCTGACTTATTTCACTTAGTATGACACCCTCAAGTTCCATCCACCTTGCTACAAATGGCCAGATTTCATTCTTTCTCATTGTCATCTAGTATTCCATTGTACATATAAACCACATCTTCTTGATCCATTCATCAGTTGATGGCCATTTAGGCTCTTTCCATGATTTGGCTATTGTTGAAAGTGCTGCTATGAACACTGGGACACATGTGCCCCTATGCACATAAAGCGCTCCTGTATCCTGGGGTGTATCCCTAGAAGTGTTATTGCTGGGACATTAGGGAGTTCCACTGATAGTTTCTTGAGGAACCTCCACACTGTTTTCCAGAGCGGCTGCGCCGGTTTACATTCCCACCAACAGTGTAGGAGGGTGCCCATTTCTCCACATCCTCGCCTGCATCTAGAGTCTCCTAATTTGTTCATTTAAGCTCCATTGTGTCTTTCAAAGGCATTGTTTCCTTATTGGTTTTAAGCTTATTGATTATCTGTCCATTGCTGTCAGTGGAGTGTTAAAGTTCTCTATTATTTTTATTGTATTATTATCAATGAGTTTATGTTTCTTATTACTTGATTCATATATATCAGTGCTTACAGTTTTGGGGTATAAATATTTACGGTTTTATAACTTCTTGTGTAGATAGGCTCCTTTATGATGACATACTGCCTTCATCATCTCTGTAACAGATTTTGGATTAAAATCTAGTAAGTGTGATATGAGTATAGTACTAAAGCTTTCTTTTGACGTCCATTAACATGATAAATTCTTCTCCAGCCCCTCACTTTCTTTTTTTTTATAGTTTATTTTCAAATTGGTTTCCATATAACAGCCAGTGCTTCTCCCCACAAGTGCCCCCCACCATGGCCATCACCGCTTCCCTCCCTCCTAGATGTGGACATCTGTTTCCTACCCAGTTTGTGGAAATTTCCCACTATAGTTCACTCAGATAATACTTCTTCCCTTTCCTACCTCTCTTCTTCTGGGACTCCTTTGAACATTTTTTAAATTTAATGTTTTTATTTATTTTTGAGAGACAGCGCTAGCAGGGGAAGGTCAGAGAAAGGGAGATACAGATTCCAAAGCAGGCTCCAGGCTCTGCAATAGCTGTCAGCACAGAGGCCGACGGGGGCTTGAACCCATGAACTGTGAGATCATGACCTGAGCTGAAGCTGGATGCTTAACCGACTGAGCCACCAAGGAGCCACTTCTGGGACTCCTTTGAAAAGAATCTTATTACACTTTATGTAGTTGCTGAGTTCCCTCAGTATACATTTGTGATGTAATGTTTTAATTTTCCTCTTCTGTCCTGCTTCATTTCCCCTATAATTTTTTCTTCTATGTCACTTACTCATTCATCTGTTTCTTTCAGCCTTGAGGTCAAGACACCCAATCAGGTTCGCATCTTGGTTACAGCATTTTTAAAATTTCAGCCTGACTTGTTTTTGTTCTTTGCTATCTGCAGTAAGGTTACACCTCATGTCTTCTATACTTTTCTCAGGCGATGCTAGTCCCCTTATGAGAGTTTTAAAAAATTCTGTTGGAGGCACATTACTTATATGTGTTTTAATAATGTCCCTGGTCATGACTTTTCATTGTTTTTCTTTTGGGATGAATTCCTCCATTGTGGCAGATGTCTATGTCTCTGCCTTCTTCTGTGTTTTAGGCAATTCTGTTATGTTTTCTGTTTCTAGAGTAGTGGCTTTATTAAGAAGAGTTCACATACTGTCCATGGCCTGACACTTCAGAAAGCATTTCTTGTGTGTGCTGTGTGCATTGTGCTGTAGTGTATTGGCTGCTCTGTCCCTCTGGTCGGTCCTCTACAGAGTTTCTCCTTGCCTCCAATGAGGACTGTTCGGACCTTGTCCACAGTGTTGTGTGTTTTAGCTAGGTGAATTCGGTCTGCTTGTTAAAAGAGGCTAATTCCTATATCGCTAGAGCTGAAGCTATGCCTCACTATCTGGTCAGTAGACTTGGTGAGTGTGTGGGTTTATTCTGGGCTTTGTGGGGAGGGGCGCTCTGCTGCTCTGATTTCCAGGCACTCTTTCCCTGGTAAGGAAGCACCTGAGGAAAGCAGGTGGGGTGGGGGAAGGCTTGGTGTTAGTGGCTCAGCTCCTGCTGGTGGGTGCTGTGCTACTGGCTCAAGTCTGTCCCGCTGATTGGTGGAAGGATAAATTGGCATCAGCCCACTCTCCAGTGTCTGGAGATGGACTTCCCACCAGCCCCTGTTCAAGAAGCTCTCACAAAGAGAGAGCAATCTGCACTTGTGGGTCCCAGATCCATCAGAACCATGGCTTCACCCTGTCTGTGTCCAAACCATATGCCCACCTGGAGGCACAGTACTCTTAATGTTTTATCTCAGGAGCTCTAGCTGGGTTTGAAGACTCCAAATTGTATGAACCCAATATGACAGGAATCCCCACTTATCCTCTGGAAGAGGGTCTTGCTGTGTTGTGGCCGAAGCTGGTTTGTCCCAGAAGGGTAGTTGCATAAACAGCTGGGGGCTTGGAGGTCATAATGACAAACAACAAAAAGACAACATTCAGTTAGCTGCTTTCAGTAGGGTCTCCTAAGCTCATGAACAGTGAAGTGCAGTGGTGCCTCTCAGCTCTCCTGTCCCTTGAGAGGCAGTGCCACCTCTCCCAGATACACTCCAAGAAGGGACTGTCTCTTCCCATATGACCCACGGGATTCTCAGACCACAGTACCTGTTATGGGCCTCTGCCCTCCTTCTCCACAGGAGCACTGATATGCCCACCAGACTCCACCCAGCGATGGCATGGACTTCCAGATCTTCAGTCTTTTAGCTCCACGTTTATAGAAGGTTGATTTGTCATGGTTAACTTTATGTGTCATCTTGACTGTGTCATGGGTTCCCAGATTAACCATTATTTCTGTGGATGTCTGCAATGTGTTTTGAGAAGAGATTGACATTTCCGTGCCTGTCTTCTGTCTGCATGGACGTCACCCACTCCATTAAGGTTCTAAATAGAATCCAATGCAGAGCGAGGAAGCATTCCCTCATTTTTACTCCCCATGTGCATGTTTGAGCTGTTGAGCTGGAACATTGGTTTCCTCCCGCTCTTGATCTGAGAGTTATGTCATTAAGTCCCCATATTCTCATACTAGACACTAGTTCAGAATGAGATGAGAATTACACCGCTGGTTTTCCTGGGTCTTCACCTTGTGATGGTAGACCATGGGACTTCTCAACTTATTTAATCATGTCAACCAAAGTGCTTTGGGTTCATTTCCTCAGGAAGAGACGATTTATTTCTTGTTTAGAGTAATTGAATAAAGCTGCAATTCATTTAAAGTCCTGCGTAGCAGAGTGCCATGAAGGAAGTGTCAGGTTGTTTGTTTGGGACAAGAGCTGGGTGAGGATGATGAGGACCTGTGGGATTCTGTGATCCTAGCTGCACAGACAGTGCATCTGGGACTCCTGTCAAGGTTCAGTTGTTTTGCCTCAGGATATCTTAGTTCAATCATGATTAGGTACAGGAGTAAGCAAGGGAAAGCAACTGTGTCTTTTGTGCATGTTAGTGTATTTTTCCTATGACAACAAAGTTTTTAATACAGAAAGTGAATCGGTAAGCACAGAATCATGTGTCCAGAGAGGCTCCCTTGGGGAAACTGCAGTAAAGGAAGCCCCAGACCCTGACAGGAAACCTGCCTGTAACCTCCATCTGCAAGTGCTCCAGGGAATATAAACCAGAATTGTGCAGAGTGTGCACCCTCTGGTGTCACTGATCCCCTTCTGCAGGGAGGTTTGTGTCTGGGCTCACACTGATGTCTCCTCACTGTGTCTCTCGCACAGAAATACATGGCCATGTCCTCGACTCTCAGGTTGTTCATCTGCAGATAAAGCGTGTTCTTGGCGTTGTCTCTGGAGATGGTGAATCGGCCCTTCACGGAGTCTGCGTAGTCTGTGCTCCTTCCACTACTAGTAATATATGTGACCCACTCCAGCCCCTTCCCTGGAGCCTGGCGGACCCAGCTCATGGCATAGCTACTGAAGTCAAATCCAGAGGCTGCACAGGAGAGTCGCAGGGAGCTGCCAGGCTTCGCGAGGCCTCCCCCAGACTCCACCAGCTGCACTTCACACTGGACACCTGCAGACAGAAGATATCTAGGTCAGGAAACTGTCACACATCCACTCTGTCTCTCTCTCATATCCACTCAAATAAATACTCAGTGTCTCACGTTCACCATGGATTACCTTTTAGAACAGCAACAAGGAAAACCCAGCCAAGCACAAACTCCATGGTGAGATGGCTGTGTTCTGTCCTGATCACAGAATGAGAACACCTGGGACTCCAGGGCCTGGGGCTCCTCTCCCAGGTGCAGGGTCCTGGCTGGGCTCCTTTAATCAGCACGGAAAGGGCCCTATTTGCATATCATTTGACTATATATCAAACTCCAGACTTAGATTTGATCCTTTAAAAATGAACTACAGGGTTAGGGAGACATTTTTAAACCATTTGTGTAGATAGCACTGTGAACAATATGAAGAATTCTAATCTGTGAACACAGTTATATTTGCAGGCATGTGTGCATTTTTACATGTCTTTCAACAACATAGATCATTTGCCTGATACAAATATTTTACACACTTTTTGATGTTTACTCCAAAATACTTTATTCTGTGTCACTTTAAATTGTATACCTTTGTTATTTCTTTTTCATATATTTTCATGCTGGTGTGTGAAATCAACTCTTTTTGTTGTTGTTCTTCATTTTGTGTTCTCCAGTTTTCCTCATTCTTAAAAATTGGTTTTAATATTTTTTGTGGTATCTCTAGTGTTTTGTTATGTGTAAGATCATGCCTTCTGCAATCAGGTAATTTTTCTTCCTTCTTACTGATTTAAATGTATTTTATTTTCTTTTAGTGCCTAAATTTCAGGGTACATCTTCCAGTGTAGAAGCAGAAAGCTTTTCCCTTCTTTGCTTCTGGGTTTTCACCCAGTCTATGGATTCAATTGACATAAGACATATCTTTGAAAACAGAATAAATTTCATTTACAGGAGAGAATAAATTTAATTTCACAAGTGCATGAGCTTCCTAATAATAAGACACCCAGAAAATGAACAAAGCAGGTGGCACTTGTGATTTTCAGACAACAAAACATTGAATTTGTAAAGAGTTGAAGCAAAAATGTGGTTTGGGGGTATTAAATTAGTTACCAAGTAACTAGGTTTGCACAGCCTTCTTGTCCTTAAGTTCCTTCTTCTGGTGGTAAGGGTGGTTCTCCTCTCCTGTACAGGGAAGGGAACTTTCTCATAGGAGATTTATTTCCTGCTGTCAGGGGACAAAGGAGGATGCAAGTGTCCTTTGACTGACAATTTCTCAAGTGACTTTCATCCAAATAAGCAATGTGAGAAGATGACATAATTTGGGGTGGCATATTTATTGCTCACATTATCCTGTTGAATACTTATGTTGGGGTGGTCATCATTGCCTGGCTCCTGATGTGACAGGACAGTCTTCAGTATTTAACTGTTCAATACACTGTCAGCTGTGGGCTTATCAAATGGCCATCATCATGTGGAAGTAATTTCCTTCTGTTCCTTTTTAATTGAGTTATTTTTAAATGATGAACATGTGTTGAATTTTGCCTAATGTTTTTATGAATCAATTAATGATGGTATAGTATCAATTATTCTCTCTGTTAATGTAGGGCATCACACTTACACATTTGTGTATGTTGAAGGATTCTTGCTCCCAGGGATGAATCACACTGGAATATCATGTATGATCGTTTCAAATTGCTGTTGTATTCTTTATGCTCGGATTACCAAGGAATTTTGTATGTGTGTTAATCTGAGATATTGGCCTGTGCTTTCCCTTCCTGTGGTGTCTTTCTTTGGCTTTGATGGAAGAGTAATGCTGCCTCATAAACTGTATTTGGGAGTGTTCTTTTTCATCAGGGTTTTGTAGTAGTTTGAGAAATATTGGTGTTAATTCTTCTTTAACCATTGGCAGAATTTTTAATAAAGCCATGTAATTCTGGGTTGTTTTTTTGGAGGGTGTAGGTTTTAGATTAAGGAAATCCTATTAATTTTTGATTTGTTCATTTTGTATTTTTTTCATGAAATAGTCTTGGTGAACTACATAATCCTAGAAAATGTGTAATTTGTTTTTGGTGATCTAATTGTTGGCCTATAAATACCTAAGTTTTACTTTTATGATTCTTTTCATGTCTTTAGTTCAGGTATGTCTCCTCTCTCAGTTCTGATTGCATTTGGTCAAGTCTCACCTATTTCCCTAGGCTACCTATGTTTTTAAAATTCCACTTATATTTTCTAAATACAAATCTTAATGTAATTGTTTTGTTTTTTGTATTTGTGATAGTCTCTATTTTTCTCTGCTTTATTTTTTATTAATTTTATGTTTATCTTTTTATACCAATGAAAATACCAATAATTTTTAAAGGAATCTGAAAAATATACTAATTCATATGGAGCCACACAACACATGGAAGTAACAAAACAATCTTGAAGTGGAGAGAACCTGGAAACATTACACTTATTTCTTTCTAAATATATTGCAGAGGTTCATTAGATACAACAGTGTGCTGCTGGCCTACAGTGAGACATATAGACAAGTAGTAGAGCAGATTACATGGATTCAATTGACATAAGCCCAGAAGTAAAAGTGTGCAGATGCAGTCAGCAAGTTCTCCACGAGATTTCAAACAACACACAGTGGGGAAAGGATAATGTCTCTTAAAAATGGTATTGGCTAGGGGCCCCTATGTAGCTCAGTTAGTTAAGTAACCAACTTCCACTCAGGTCATGATCTCACAGCTTGTGAGTTCGTGCCCCACATCAGGCTCTACGCTGACAGCTCAGAGCCTGGATTCTGTATCGGTCTCTCTCTCTCTGTGTTTCCCCTGTTCATGATCTGTGTCTCTCCCTGAAAAATAAAATAAACATTAAGAGATGTTGTTGATATATAAATGCAAAATAATGACATTTGGCCATAATCTTACATCATAAATATATGTTGACACAAAAAAATCTCAAAATTGATTAAAAATTATGCAGAACACCTGACTCTAAATGTCTTCAAAGAAAACACAAAGGATAAATGTCATGATAGTCACTTGACAATGATTTATTTGATATAAAAGCAAAATCACAGAGAACAAAGGCAGACAAGTGGATTTCATCAAACTAGAAAAGGTGCAAAGCAAATGTTAGCAGAGCGATAAGGCAGTCTATGAAATGGGAGACATCACATTAAAAAATATTGAAAAAGAGTTAATATCCAAAACACAGGAAGAACTCCTTAATGTCAATAGCATTTGTTCAAGTCTTACCTATTTCCCTAGGCTACCTATGTTTTTAAAATTCCACTTAAATTTTCTAAATACAAATTTTAATGTAGTTTATTTGTTTTCTGTATTTGTGATAGTCTCTGTTTTTTCTCTGCTTTATAATTTATTAATTTTGTTAATTCTTTTAAAGAAGCAGCTCCTGGTTTCATCTGTTCTAATTGTTGTTGTTGTTATTACTGTTGTTTGTTTCAATAACATTGATTTCTGCTCTAAGCCTTTAATTTTCTGTCTTTTGCTGGTTTTTCGTTTTATTTGCTATTCTTTTTCCAGCTCTTTAAGGTTTAAGTTTAGGTTGTGTATCTGAAACCTTTTTGCCTTTTTAAGGAAAGCCTGGATTACTATATTTGTCCCTTTTATAACAGTGTTTCCTGCATTCCAGAGGTTTTATGGTGTGGTGTTATAATTTTCATTGGCTTCCGTGTACTTAAAAAAAAATTTATTGAGGTCTAGGAGGCTATTTCCTGCCTTTTCCTCAAGGGTTTTTATGGTTTCTTGTCTCACATTCAGATCCTTTATCTATTTTGAGTTTATTTTCATGAATGGTGTCAGAAAGTGGTCTAATTTCATTTTTCTACATGTTGCTGTCCAGCTCTCCCAACACCACCTGTTGAAGAGGCTGTCTTTTTTCCACTGGACACTCTTTCCTGCTTTGTCAAAGATTAATTGGCCATATACTTGTGGGTCCAGTTCTGGGTTCTCTATTCTATTCCATTGGTCCATGTTCTTTTTTTGGGCCAGTATCATTCTGTCTTGATGATGACAGCTTTGTAGTAGAGGCTAAAGTC
The DNA here is from genome assembly GCA_004023785.1 of Mungos mungo. Taxonomy (NCBI): domain Eukaryota; kingdom Metazoa; phylum Chordata; class Mammalia; order Carnivora; family Herpestidae; genus Mungos; species Mungos mungo. Next base: position 10,291 of record PISW01012051.1, read on the forward strand.
TGGGATTGTGAAACCTCCCGTTTTGGTTTTCTTCTTCAATATAACTTTGGCTATTCGGGGTCTTTTGTGGTTCCATATGAATTTTAAGATAGTTTGTTCTAGCTTTGAGAAGAATGCTGGTGCAACTTTGATGGGGATTGCATTGAATGTGTAAATTGCTTTGGGTAATAATGCCATTTTCATATGTTTATTCTTCCAATCCATGAGCATGGAATGTTTTTCCATTTCTTTGTGTCTTCTTCAATTTCCTTCATAAGTCTTCTATAGTTTTCAGCATACAGGTCTTTTACATCTTTGGTTAAGTTTTTTCCTAGGTATTTTCTTCCTCAACACATCCCCAGAAACAAGGGAATCTAGAACAAAAATGAACTACTGGGACCTCATCAAGATAAAAAGCTTCTGCAAGGCAAAGGAAGCAGTCAAAAAAAAAACTAATAGGCAACCAACAGAATGGGAAAAGATAGTGGCAAATGGCATATCAGATAAAGAGCTAGTATCCAAAATATACAAGGACCTCACTAAACTACATACACAAAAAAAGAATGATCCAGTGAAGAATTGGGTAGAAGACCTGAGTAGACACTTCTTCAAAGAGGACATCCAGAGGGCCAACAGGCACATGAAATGATGCTCAGTGTCACTCATCATCAGGGATATTCGAATCAAAACCAAACTGAGATACCACCTCACACCGATCAGAGTCGCTAAAATGAACAAATCAAGAGACTATAGATGCTGGCGAGGGTGTGGAGAGATGGGCACCCCCCTACACGTTGGTGGCAATGTAAACTGGTGCAGCCGCTCTGGAAAACAGTGTGGAGACTCCTCAAAAAACTATCCATAGAACTCGCCTATGACCCAACAATAGCACTGCTAGGGATTTACCCAAGGGATAAAGAAGTGCTGAGGCATAGGAGAACATGTACCCCAATGTTCATAGCGGCACTTCCTACAATAGCCCAATCATGGAAAGAGCCTAAATGTCCATAAACTGATGAATGGATCAAGAAGATGTGTTGTATATATATATATATATATATATATATATATATATATATATATACACACACACAATGGAGTACTATATGGCAATGAGAAAGAATGACATATGGCCATTTGTAGGAAAGTGGATGGACCTCGAGGGTGTCATGCTAAGCGAAATAAGTCAGGCAGAGAAGGATAGATACCATATGTTTGCATTCATAGGTCTAACAGGAGAGACCTGGCAGGGGACCATGGGGAGAGGAAGGGGGAAAGAGAGAGGGGAAGAGTGAGGGACACAGATCAAGGGAGACTACTGAATACTGAAGACGAACCATGGACTGAAAGGGGAGGGTGAAGGAGGGAGGGGGTGATGGTCATGGTGGGGGGCACTTGTGGGGAGACGCACTGGGTGTTACATGGAAACCAATTTGACAATAAACTATTTTTTCCCATAATATTTTATTGTCAAATTGTTTTCCATACAACACCCAGGGCTCTTCCCCTTAAGTGCCCTCCACCATCACCACCCCCTCTTTAACCTATTATAAAAATTTTTATTTATTAAGAGATTTTATTTATTTTTTTATTTATTTAAATAACTATTTAGTTTATTACCAAGTTGGTTTTCATATAACACCCAATGCTCTTCCTTGTTAGTGGGCCCCTCCACGACAATCACCCCCTTCCCCTTCCCCATCCCTCCTCAGCCCTCAGTTTGTTCTCAGCATTCAAAAGTCTCTCATGATTTGCCTCCCTCCCTCTCCCCAACTCTTTCCTCCCCGTTCCCCTTCCCATGGTCCCCTATTAGTTTTCTCCTGCTAGATCTATAAGTGAAAACATATGGTATCTGTCCTTCTCTGCCTGACTTATTTCGCTTAGCATGACTCCCTTCAGATCTGTTCATTTTGCTTCAAATGCCCATATTTCATTCTTTCTCATTGTCATGTAGTTTTCCATAGTATATATGTACCACATTTTCTTTTATTTTATTATATCTTGTAATTTGTGATTATTTTTTAAAAATAGTTTATTGTCATATTTGTTTCAATATAATACCCAGTGCTCTTCCCCACAAGTGCCCTAGTCCATTATCACCACCTCTTATCCCCTCCCCCCCTTCAACCCTTGGCTCCTTTTCAGTATTCAACAGTCTCTCAGGTTTTGCGTCCCTCTCTCTCCCCAACTCTCTTTCCCTCTTCCCCTCCCCCTGGTCCTCATTAGGTTTCTCCTTTCTCCTGTTAGACCTATGAGTGCAAACATATGGTATCTGTCCTTCTATGCCTGACTTATTTTGCTTAGCATGACACCAACGAGGTCCATCCATTTTGCTACAAATGGCCAGATTTCATTCTTCCTCATTGCCATGTAATACTCCATTGTATGTATATATATATACATTGTATGTATATATATATACCACATCTTCTTGATCCATTTTTTAGGTGATGGTCATTTAGGCTCTACCCATGATTTGGCTATCATTGACAGTGCTACTATGAACATTGGGGTACATGTGCCCCTATGCATCAACACTTCTGTATCTCTTGGGTAAATCCCTAGCAGTGCTATTGCTGGGTCATAGGGGAGTTCTATCAATAGGTTTTTGAGGAGCCTCCATACTGTTTTCCAGAGTGGCTGCAACCAGTTTACATTCCCACCAACAGTGTAGGAGGGTGCCCATCTCTCCACACCCTTACCAGCATCTATATTCTCTTGATTTGTTCATTTGAGCCGCTCTGACTGGTGTGAAGTGGTATCTCAGTGTGGTTTAGATTTGTGTCACCCTGATGATGAGTGATGTTGAGCATCGTTTTATGTGCCTGTTGGCCATCTGGATGTCCTGTTTGGAGAAGTGTCTGTTTATGTCTTCTGCCCATTTCTTCACTGGGTTATTTGTTTTTTGGGTATGGAGGTTGGTGAGTTCCTTGCAGATTTTGGGTACTAGCTCGTTATCTGATATGCCATTTGCAACTATCTTTTCCCATTCCATCGGTTGCCTATTAGTTTTCTTGATTGTTTCCTTTACAGTGCAGAAGCTTTTTATCTTGATGAGGTCCCAAGAGTTCATTTTTGCTTTCATTTCCCTTGCCTTTGGGGATGTGTTGAATAGGAAATCACTGCGTTTGAGGTCAAGGTTGTTTCCTACATTCTCCTCGAGGGTTTTGATGGATTCCTGTCTCACATTCAGGTCCTTCAGCCATTTTGAGTTTATTTTTGTGTATGGTGTAAGAGAGTGGTCTAGTTTCATTCTTCTGCATGTTGCTGTCCAGTTCTCCAAGAACGATCTGCTAAAGAGGAAGTCTTTTTTCTGTCGGATACTCTTTCTTGCTTTGTCAAAAATTAGTTCGCCGTACCTTTGTGGGACCAGTTCTGGGTTCTCTATTCTATTCCATTGGTCTATGTGTCTGTTTTTATGTCAGTACCATACTGTCTTGATGATGACAGCTTTGTAGTATAGGCTAAAGTCTGGGATTGTCATGCCTCTAGTTTTGGTTTTCTTTTTCAATATTACTTTGGCTATTCGGGATCTTTTGTGGTTTCAATCAAATTTGAGGATAGTTTGTTCTAGCTTTGAGAAGAACGCAGGTGTAATTGAATGTGTAGATTGCTTTTGGTAATAATGACATTTTTTTACAATATTTATTCTTCCAATCCATGAGCATGGAATGTTTTTCCATTTCTTTGTGTCTTCTTCAATTTCTTTCATAAGTCTTCTATAGTATAGTTTTCACCATTCAGGTCTTTTACATCCTTGGTTAGGTTTACTCCTAGGTATTTTATGGTTTTTTGTGCAATTGTGAATGGGATCAGCTTCTTGATTTCTCTTTCTGTTGTTTCACTTTTGTTTTATAAATATGCAACCAATTTCTGTACATTGATTTTGTAGTTTGCAACTTTACTGAATTTATGGATCAGTTGTAGAAGGCTTCCAGTGGAGTCTCTCAGGTTTTGTATGTAGAGTATCATGTCATCTGTGAAAAGTGAAAGTTTGACTTCTCCTTTGCCAATTCTGATGCCTTTTATTTCCTTTTGTTGTCTGATTGCTGATGCTAGGACTTCCAGCAGTATGTTAAACAGCAGTGGGGAGAGTGGACACTGCTGGCTTCTTCCTGATCTCAGGGGAAAAGCTCTTAGTTTTTACACATTGAGGATGATATTAGTTGTGGACTTTCTATAAATTGCCTTAATAATGTTTAATTAAATTCCTTATATCCTGAATTTCTTGAGAGTTTTTATTGAGAAGGGATGTTGTATTTTGTCAAATGCTTTTTCTGCATTTATAGTCAGGATCATATGGTTTTAATATTTTCTTTTGTTAATATGATGTATCACATTGATGGATTTGCGAATATTGAACCAGCCCTGTAACCCAGGAATGAATCCCACTTGGTCATGATGGATAATTCTTTTTATACGCTGTTGAATTAGATTTGCCATTGTCTTGTTTAGTATTTTTGCATCTGTATTCATTAAGGATATTGGTCCATAGTTCTCTTTTTTTGCTGGGTCTCTGGTTTGGGTATTAAGGTGATGCTGGCTTCATAGGATGAGTTTGTATTTTTCCTTCTATTTCTATTTTTTGGCTTAGTTTGTGAAGAATGGGTATTAGCTCTGCTTTAAATGTCTGGTAGAATTACCCTGGGAAGCCATCTGCCCCTGGGTTCTTATTCATTGGAAGACTGTTGATAAGGGATTCAATTTCCTCACAGGTTATTGGTCTATTCATGCTTTCTATCTCTTCCCGTTTGAATTTGGCAGTGCATGTGCATTTAGGAATTTGTCCATTTCTTCTAGGTTGTCCAGTTTGGTAGGATATAATTTTTCATAGTAATCCCTAATGATTGCTTGTATTTCTAAGGGCTTGGTTGTAATAGATCCTTTTTCATTTATGATTTTGTCTATCTGGGATCACTCTGTTTTCTTTCTAAGGAGTCTGGCTAAAGATTTATCAATCTGTTTTTTTTTTTTTCCAAAGAACCAACTCTTGATTTCATTGATCTGCTCGACTGTGTTTTTGAATTCTATGTTCTTTATTTCTGCCCCGATCTTTATTATTTCTTTTTCTTCTGCTGGGTTTGGGGTGCTCTTGCTGCTCCCCTTCCCATTCCAGTAGGTGCTCTGTTAGATTTTGAATTTGCGCTTTTTCTAGTTTGTTGAAATAGGCCTGGAGAGCAATGTACTTTCCTCTTAGGATTGCCTTTGCTGTGTCCCAGAGATTTTGGATTGTTGTATTTTCATTTTCATTTGTTTCCATATATTTTTAATTTCTTCTCTAATTGCCTGATGAGCCCAATCAGTCTTTAGTAGGGTGGTTTTCAACCTCCACATTTTTGGAGGTTTCCCATACTTTTTTCTGTGGTTAAGTTCAAGTTTCATAGCATTGTGATCTGAAAGCGTGCGTGGTATGATCTCTATTCACTTATACTTATGGAGGGTTGCTTTATGCTCCAGTATGCGATCTATCTTGGAAAATATGCCCTGTGCACTTGAAAAGAAGGTGAATTTCCTAAATTCAGTTTGCAGAGTTCGAAATATATCTATCAATTCCATCTGTTCCAATGTGTCATTCAATTCCTTTGTTTCTTTAGTGATTTTCTGTCTGGTTGATCTATCCAGAACGTGGTCTAGTTTCATTCTTCTACATGTTGCTGTCCAGCTCTCCCAACACCACCTGTTGAAGAGGCTGTTTTTTTTTTCCATTTGATACTCTTTCCTGTTTTGTCAAAGGTTAATTGGCCATACACTTGGGGGTCCAGTTCTGGGCTGTCTATTCTATTCCATTGATCTATATGTCAGTTTTTGTGTCAATACCATACCGTCTTGATGATGGAATTGATTTTTAATCAAGATATTGGATATTCTCTGGTTGCCACATGGCTGAGACAATTTTCAATCTATCAGCTAATTGGTGGTACTAGGTGTTTTCAGAAGCATATTGGTTAAATTTTCAATTAGAGAACCCTGCATGCTATAGATGAATGGGGTGTGACCTTTAGTCATTACTTGTGAGTACCCCTCACAAAGAGAGTGAGTTTATTTCCTCTTCATGTATAACCATCATCAGCAAGGTCCTGAGGAAACTGTGGGGTGGGGCATGGCCAGAAGCCCATTCTCAGGGGCCCTTTAACCATAGGTAGATAAATTTTATCCAACATCTACCCTCCATGGCATGTAGGTATGTTTTATTTGTTGTACATATATCTTCTGCATGTTGTGAAGTAATTTCTTGATGAGAGCCTCAGTCCTTCATCTTGAAAATCTTCTTGAGTTTTTTTCATCCTGAATTGTACAATCTTTTCTATCCAGTGACTGAGGTGCACACCTCACAGGGGTCATCGTAACACAACTGTGTAGGGTATTGCTGTGTGAAATACCACACAGTTATCACATCTGCAGTCTTCTAGAAAGGCAGAGAAAGCAACACCATGTATGTAAAGTTACACAAAGACTCAGAAACGCATGGACTCTGTTTGTTGTTCAAAGACATTCCAGGGGCTCTTACAGCCTTCTGGTTCATAGGCTCATAGCCAGCACTTATCTCCCTATAATGTGGTACCTGCAAGGACCGTGCATGTAGAAATATCTTCTCCAATACTAGCCTCTATGCTATGGCATTCAGACATAGAAACATTTTGAAAAAATTTTATGAATCATGTCCACTCCTTTCACCTAAGGTTAAGGCTGTTTTTCTACTTTAACTTTAACACAGTTTCCTTTGACTTCCTACCAGTAATTTCAAAGATTTGGGAGAATTGAAGCAGAAAAAAGACTGCCAGTGAGCCTCATTGAAGGAGCTTATCAGGTACTTGTCACCACAAATGTGCCGGGGAAATACCAGAGACTCAATATTTGGGCTCATGTGTCACTAACGTCTTAGTAATTTCTGTCTGTATGGTTTTAAACCATAGACACTCATTTCTCAGAGATGAGGAACCTGGGAAGTTCGAGGTGAAGGGACAGGCAGAATGGGTGTCTGGAGAGAGCCCATGTCCTAGGTCATCCTTTCCCTGTCACCTCACATTGGGCCAAGCAGCAGGGAACATTCATAGTCCTTGTGTATATGGGGACTGATCTAGTCATGAGGCTATCTCTTCCTGACCAAAGTGCTTCCCAAAGGTCCTGCTTTCTGAGACCATCCTTTTCACCTGAGGTTTCCATGTCGGCATGATTGAGGACACACATTGTACTGATACCAGCAACAGAGGGTCACTTAGTTATTCTGTGCTCTTGGAAGGCTACTCTGATTGAAACCCTGAACCAGAGGATTCTCATGGATTGAATAGAAGTTTCTGGTCTTTGCATGTACACAGTGAACACACGAACTTTAGAGCACTCTGGTGACCTTGGGGAGTAGAAAGCTTACAGCCTAGACTCTGGGTATGACCTCTGTGCACTTCTATTAACATTTCATTATTGTGCATGTTTACATGAATCCTGATTCTCATTTCCAAGGATTCAGACTGTTTTCTATTTAAAATCACCATTTATGTTTTCTTCTCCGTTTTCAACCGTGTTTAGTGGGTTAGTCATCACACTCTGATCTTGGATTTTTGCCTCATGTCTCTTGAACCTCCTTCTTCCCTCTTCTACTCCCTCCTCACACAGAGGAAATCCAGCTGGAAACCATTGATTCTCTCTCCTTTGATGTAGTTGGGAGACTGACTCCACACAAGCCGATTCCTGGAGCAAGACTCTCTCCCAAGTGACCCACAATCACACCCTCAGCCAGTGTCACTCCCTGGCCCCATCCAATCATTTATGACTTGAAAAGAAACGTACCCTGTTCTCAACAGACACAATGATAAAGGTGATGTGTGTGTGTGTGTGTGTGTGTGTGTGTATGTGTGTATGTGTGTGTGTGTTGTATCTCCAGACTCCACATCAAGACCACATCCTGGTGCTGGTAGCGGTGCTTTCCTGAGCTGTCAACTACACTTGCTGTGAGAACGGTTCAGACAATGACCCCCACCAGGTGTCTGTTTTGATTTGCTTGGATTTTTGATGCCTCGTTAGCATCATGTCCAGATTGCCCTTCATGCTGCTTCTAGCAAGGCTGCGTATTGCTGGGTGGTCCTGGTGTGCAGTGAGTGCATCTGGAACTCCTGTAATGCTTCGTGTGACGTGCAGTAGGATATGTCTAGTTCATTTGCATTTAGGGGCAGGGAAAAGCAGTGTAAGCAACGGTTTCTTTGTGTGCCTGTTATTATAGTTTTCTTACTACTAGTTTCTAGGACAGAGACTGAATAGGTAACCCAGAATCATCTGTCCAGAGAAGCTCCCTGGGGGAAATGCTGTATGGAGAGGGAGCCCCAGATCCTCACAAGAACCCTGCTTGTAACCTCCATCTGCACCTGCTCGAGGGAATACAAGCCAGAATTGTGTGGAGTGTGCGCCCCCTGGTGGTACTGATAGTCTTCTACAGGGAGGTTTGTGTCTGGGCTCACACTGATGTCCCCTCACTGTGTCTGTTGAACAGAAATACGTGGCCGTGTCCTCGGGCCTCAGGCTGTTCATCTGCAGATCCACTGTGTTCTTGGAGTTGTCCCTGGAGATGGTGAATCGGCCCTTCACGGAGTCTGCGTAGTATGTGCTTCCACTACTACCAATTTCTGCAATCCACTCCAGCCCCTTCTCTGGAGCCTGGCGGAGCCAGTGCATGTAGTAGCTTCCAAAGTTGAATCCTGAGGCTGCACAGGAGAGTCTGAGGGAGCCCCCAGGCTTCGCCAGGCCTCCCCCAGACTCCACCAGCTGCACTTCACACTGGACACCTGCAGACACAAGACATCCAGATCAGGAAACTGTCACACATCCACTCTGTCTCTCTCTCATATCCGCTCACATACTCAGTGTCTCGCGTTCACCGTGAATTACCTTTTAAAACAGCAACAAGGAAAACCCAGCGAAGCACAAACTCCATAGTGAGGGGTCTGTGTTCTGTCCTGATCACAGAATGGAACACCTGGGACTCCTGGGGATGGGGCTCCTCTCCCAGCTGCAGGGTCCTTGCTGGCTGGTTTAATCAGCACAGAAACGGTCCTATTTGCATACCCGTTGACTATATATCAAACTCCAGACTTAGATTTGATTCTTTAAATGTCTAAGACAGGGTTAGGTATTCACTTCTAGATCACTTTGTGTAGATGACGCTGTGACAGTATGAAGAATTCAAATCTCTGAATACAGTTATCTTTGCATCTGTTTGTCCATTTTTACATGTCTTTCTTCGAGCAGGTCATGTTTGGTATATAATATTTTACTTTTTAGTGAAATTTATTCCTAAATACTTTGTTTTCTGCCATTTCATTTTTTCCCATTTTATTTTGTTTATTTTTGTGTGACAGACAGATGGAGAGAGAGAGAGTCAGAGAGAGAATGTTAGACAGAGAATTGCAAGCAGTGCAGAGCCTGATGCAGGAATAAAACTCAGGAACCCTGAGATCACGACTTGAACCAAAATCAAGACTAGGCACTTAACCACCTGATCCACCAAGGTGCTCCATTTTTGCCATTTCACATTGTATTCTTTTATTATTCCTTTTTCCTGTACTGTGTTTTTGGTGTGTATAACTGCACTTTTTTGTATGTTGATTTTGTATCCTGAATTTTCCCTGAATTTGTTAATTTTTCAAATACTTTTTTTGTGTGGAATTTCTATGGTTAACTATGTATAAAATCATGTAATTTTCGAACAAATAATTTTCTTCCTTCTTACTGATTTCCATGTCTTTCTTTTGTTTGTTTTATTGATTTGTTTTTCTGGATACGCCTTCCAATTGTAGGAGCAACCTTTCCCTTCTTTGATTTTCTCTTCTTTGCTTCAGTGTTCTTTGTCTGATCTAATAATTCAATTGACATAAGACAGATCTTGAGTAGAAAATAAAATTCATTTTGTATGTGCATGAGCTTCCGAATAATGTGACACCCAGAGAATGAACAAAGTAGACAGCACTTGTGCCTCTTAGACTACATAACATCAGATTTGTGAAGAGTTGACAAGACATAGGTTTGGGTTTGGGCTAGTCAATTAGTGAGGAAGTAACAAGGTTGTTTGTCCAGCCTTCTCGGTACTAATTTCCCTTTCCTGGTGCATTGAAAGGAATTTTCCCAGAGGATATTTATTCCCTGCTGTCAGGCGGACAAAGGATGGTCAGAGAGTCCTCGCATGGCTGTTTCTCAAGTGACTTTCATCCAAATAGGTGGTGTGACAATATGACATAATTTGGGGTGGCATATTTTATTCTCCTTCATGTTACTATGTGAAATACCTATGTTGGGAATGAGCATCCTTGCCTGGCTCTTGATGTGACAGGAAAGACTTCAGGATTTCACTCTTGACTGTGCTGTCAGGTGTGGGATTTTCATATATGGCCACAATTTTGTGGACGTAATTTCTTTTTTCTAGTTAGTTTTTCAGATTTTTTAATAATGACAATTTGTAGAATTTTGTCTAATATTTTTATGCATCAATAGATAATGATGTATAATCAATTCCTGTCTCAGTTAATGCTGCAGAGGATCACATTTACAGATTTGTGTATGGTTAACAATCCTTGCATCCCGGTATAAATCACACTGGACGGTCACAGATGATCCTTTCAATGTGCTGGTGCATTCACTATGCTAGGAGTTCTGCATGCATGCCCATCTTAGACACTGGGCCATAGTTTCTCTTTTTGTGGTAATTTGTCTGGATTTCACATGAAGTAAGGGTGGTTTCATAGATGAATTGAGGCATGCTCCTTTCTTATCAGTTTTGCTAAGGGTCTTAGGAGTTTTGGTTTTAAGTCTTTTTTAAATATTTGGTGCAAATCATAGATAAAGCCATCTGGTACTAGGCTGACTTTTTGTTTTTGAGGGGGAAAGTTTTAGATTATGGATTCAATTTTCTTAATTGTTTTTAATTTGGTAGTTTTCTATTTCTTTATGAACAGTCTTGGTGAATTGTGTACTTATAAAAATGTCAAAATTACCGCTAGTTATCCATTTGTGGGCCTATAATTATCTAAGAAATTTCTCTTTTGTCTGTTTTCATTTCTTTCGTGTTCATTATGTCTCCTCATTAAATTCCAAATGTATTTATTGAGTTTTACCTATTTTCCTAGTCGATAGATGCTTTTTAATTTATCTTTCCAAATACCAATTTCAATCTCGCTAATTTTTCTATCATTATACTCTTTATTCCTTTTATCTGTTCTAATAATTTCTAATCTTAATTGAGTTAATAAAATACCAATGAAATTTTCTGAGAAATAGAAAAAGTCATTGTTTATGTGTTATGACAAAATACATGGATGTGAGAAGATGATCATGAGAAAGAAGAGCAAACCTGGAGACATCTCACTTCCTTCTTTCTAAGTATATTACAGAACTACATTAACTACAACAGTGTGCTGCTGGCATAGAGGGAGACACAGAGATGAGGAACAGATTACAGAGCCCAGGATGAAATGTGTCCAGATGCAGTCAGCAAATGCTCCATGAGACTTCATAGAATAAACAGCTGGGGGAAGGATGGCCTCTTTCACAAGTGATGTTGAATTTTGGTGACAAAATAAATGACATTTAGCCCTTATCCTATACCATGAAGGTAGGTAGACCATTATTCAGGCTCTTCCCTTGATCCAGTAGCTACTGAAGGTGAATCCAGATGCTGCAAAGGAGAGGCTCAGGGACCCCCCGACTCCACCAGCTGCACCTCACACTGGGACATCTTCAGGCAAAGACATTCTGGTCAGGAAACTGTCACACACCCACTGTTTGTTTCACTCATGTCCACTCACATACTCAGTGTCTGTTGTTCTCCATAAACTACCACTTAAAAGAAATAAGGAAACCCAAAGCGACTCCAAACTCCATGGGTAGATGTCTGTGTTATGTCCTGCTCACTGATTCGGACCACGCAGGCATTCTGGGGATGGGGCTCCTCTCCCAACTGCAAGTTCAGGGATGGGAGGGTTCCATCAGCAGAGAGATGTCCTCTGACTATATAGTAAGTTTTTTAGGTAGAATCTTCAAGAATCCAGAGACCCTGAGCTGGTGTGAGGGATCTGGAAGTGTTAATGCCACAATATTTTTCAAGAAATTGTGTTTCTTATCTGTGATTTTGCTAGATAATTATTCAGTACCCATGATAAACCATATTTTCACATATGCACACAATATGTGAGGTAGAAATCAATTTACCACCATTTTACAGGTGAACAGATATACGCTGCAGCAGAGAGGGAGTGTTTGGGTGTCCAAGAGCACATATGAGGTGAGGGTGAACATCGTCTGTCCCTGTGATCCCCACCACAGGATGCACCTGCCACCCTAACCATCTCCTGGACATGGTCGGACATGTCCAGTGAGGTTTGTAGGTTCCTGACCTTCTAGAAGTCCCAGTAAGGTGAAGTGTGGAGATGATATCTTTTCTATCACAGGAAATTGAGGATACTAAGAAGCCTTGACAGAGACTCAGAGCTGATGTAGATGCTGGCGTTTTTCAACAACCACAAGTGTCATTTACACATGATCTATGGTTGACATCAATGGAAATCCTCAATAAAATTAAAATGGTTAAAATTTTAATGTCTTTTTTTAATTTACATGCAAATTAGTTAGCATTTAATGCAATAATGATTTCAGAAGTAGATCCCTTAATGCGTCTTGTCCATTTAACGCATCCTCCTTCCCACAACTCCTTCAGTACCCATCTCTTTGTTCTCCATATTTAAAAGTCTCTTATGTTTTGTCCTCTTCCTTCTTTTTATGTATTTTTTGCTTCCTTTCCCCAATGTTCATCTCTTTTGTATCCTAAAGTTCTTATATGGGTGAAGTTATATAATATTTTTCTTTCTTTGACTAATTTCACTTAGCCTAATACCCTCTAGTTCCATCCACGTTGTTGCAAATGGCAAGATTTAATTTTTTTGATTGCCAAGTAATACTTCATTGTATATTTATGCCACATCTTTTTTGTTAATCCATTCACCCATCAATGGACCTTTGGGTTTTTTCTATTCTTTGGTATTGTTGATAACGGCTATAAGCATTGGGGTGCATGTGTCCCTTCAAAACACCATATCTGTATCCCTAGGACAAATATCTAGTAGTACAATTGCTGGGTTGTAAGGTAGTTCTATTTTTAATTTTTTGAGGAACCTCCATACTGTTTTTCAGAGTGGCTGCACCAGTACGCATACCCACCAGCAGTGCAAAAAGAGATTCTCTTCCTCTGCATCCTCACCAACCTCTGTTTTTGCTTGAGTTGTTAATGTTAGCCATTCTGACAGGTGTGAGGGTGTATCTCTTTGTGGCTGTGATTTGTGTTTCCCTGATGATGAGTGATCTTGAGCTTTTATTCATGTGTTGGCTAGCCATCGGGATGTCTTCTTTGGAGAAGTTTCTGTTCATGTCTTTGCCTGTTTTTTCACTGAATTATTTGTTTTTTGAGGGTTGAGTTTGATTTTTTTAATAGATTTTGGATACTAACCACTTACCTGATATGTCATTTGCAAATATCTTCTCCCATTCTGTTAGTTGCCTTTTAGTTTTGTTGATTGTTTTCTTTGCTGTGCAGGCTTTTATTTATAGAGATTCCAATAGGTCATTTTTGCTTTTGTTTCCCTTGCTTCCAGAGACGTATTGAGTAAGAAGTTGTTGCGACCAAAAACCCAAAGCAGGTCTTGGCCTGCTTTCTCCTTGAGGATTTTGATGACTTTCTTCTTACCTTTAGGTTTTTCATTGAAAATGGTTGAATTTTTAAGAAAATATATTGAAGGCAGAACTGCTGAGTTCAGTAAGGATGATGTTTTTAAAAACTATTTCCTCATCAACGGAATGGAGATTACTGTTCTCCTCAGCTTACACTTATTGTCACAGTGATCTAAGTTATATTTATCCCCGTGCCTGATACTTGGCAAGTTTGGGTATTACTATTATGATGGTTTATTCCAAACTGAAAGGACACCTATGTGTTCCCACAGCTTTTACAAACTTTTTCCTGTATTCATGTCTGAAGACGATATCGGAGCATGGATCTGAAAACCCTTGACAAGAGACCAGCCCTCAAGCACATCCTTTTCCTGCCTCATGAATTCCGTGGTCCCCGAGTTCCCTCTGGTGGTTGTGGCACCCCCTGGTGGTCACCGTACACACATTGTTTCACAGACCCCTGCAGATATAAGAGGATTCCTTTTCTTCTCTTCCCATTTATCCAGCATGCTGAGGGTGAGACTCTTCCAGCATCAGCACTGCAGACCCTCCTGTTTAGAAGACGTCTCCTTCTACATATTTACCATTTTTTCCCCTCTGCTCCTTGCCTGTAATACTCCAGATGTATTTTCTGTAACCATTGGTGAGCAGGAATCTGGAATGAAGTTTTTTTTTTTTTTTAATCAGTGTGCAAGTATCAGAAAACCTTTTTATTTAGTAACTGAGAGAACAAAATGAAAAAATTTTGGTCTCACAAATTATTTGGAAACTGATAAATGTGCCTCGCTTCAAACATGTACCAACTTCAAGGAAACAGAGAGGATGGTCCCAGACAGAACAAGAAGCTCATAAGCCGAAGTCTGAAAAGGAGAATATTCTAAGGCTCTGATCTTAAAGGAGTTTTCTCAGATGGGTATTAAAATTGTTTAGAGCAGGTGCTGCGTTTTTAAATTACATCTAATTTTTCTGATGGTCTCCAGAAGTGTCAGTACCTGTGAGTTTACACTTCCCCTACAGATGTATTTAGAACTTGAATTGCTTTCTAGAAACACAGGTCAACTGATAGAGTGGGTTTTGCCCCAGGAGAATTATATCAACCGTCTCACAATACCTGATTAATATGGTTAGATTTGTGCTTTGGATTTAGAAGTGATAATATTTAGTTACGTTTTGGACTTGAGTTAGTGCTTTAATGGGTTGACACTTTGGGGGATTTTGTGGTGTCAAATATGAATGCCATATGGGATGAAGATGAACATTTCCAGGCATATGTGTGCATTGTTGTCGTGAGTCATTCTTCAACCTCTAGGTGCTACATTACATGGTAAAAAGAAATTTTCCATGTTTGGCTATTTTAGAGACTTTGAGATCAGAATATATTACTGTATTATTTTCATTACTCTGAAGATGATCACAAGTGATCTTACCAATGATAGGCAGAGAGTGATTAGACCACAGGAGAAGGAGATAACAGTGTGGGCCCTGACGTGAGGGGCTTTCCTTCTGGATGAGAAGGTGGAAGAAGACGCCATCAGCTGGGGCAAGTGATGCCCATGAGGACATGGAAAGACAAAGAACAGAGCTTCCTGCTCCAGTCCCTTTGGGAAGTTATGGAAAATGACACAGATTAGGTAAAGTGTAAAGCGGAAAGTTACATTTCTCACAGATATCAGACTGGAAGTCCAAGATGAGGTTTGCAACATGTTTACCCTTTGGCGAGGACTCTTCAATGGGTCACAGATGGTGACTTCTTGCTGGGCACTCACAAGGTAGAAGGGAAATGATATTTCTGGTGCTTCTTCTAGGAAGTGCCTAATCCCAATCAGGAAGGATCCACTCTCCTGACCCAATCACCTCCCACAAACAGACTTCCTACCACCATCATCTATCATGGGTAAGAAATGAACATATGGATTTTGGGAGCATAAATATTCAGATGAGAGTACTTTCTGTAGTCTTTGAGGAAGGGTGGTTCTGCCAACACCTCCATTTAAGTCCAGTGAAATGGATTCCATGTAGACCTACAGACGGTAGGTGAATAATTGTGGGAGATTTGAGCCCTGTGTGTGGCAACTGGACACAGCGGTCATAGGAAACGAGACAGGCTGGGATGTGAGTGTCATGTTACCGTGGGTCTCCCCACCCAGTCCCTGTTGTGTGACAACCACCAGCACTGCCCCAGGGCATGGACACTCACAGGCTGTGGTGTGCGAGGAAGAGCTTCTACAGGAACTCAGCACTGAAGGGTGGGGTGGTTGCATGTGTGCTGTGCTGACGTAGACTAAGCTTGAGCCTGGTACACTTATCAGTCCATGATCTGTGACCCCGAGTTCACTCCTGTCCTACCTGAATGTCATGGGTGTGATGATCAAACCAAGACTGGGAAATAACAATTCATCTATGATTTTATTTCCTCTCCTATCCCCGAAGCACACGGTCACATTTCAAATAGGGGAGAACGTTCAGAACATGTTAGGGACAGACTCTGCAGTCTTTCACATATCAACTCTTTACAGATGCCTCAGCTGACATCCCTCCTCACATGAACACGGAGGTGGCAAATATCCCCTCTGTAAAATATGACAAACAGGTTTCCCTGATGCAAATTCTTTACCCCGTGTCTTTCTTTTTTGTTTATCTGGACTCTTCACATCTTTCTATAGTAACTGGTGAGCCCATGAGAGCATTATTCTTTGTCCCAGACTCCTGATTCTTTCGTTGAGGGAGAAGTAAAATCATTGTCCCTGCCCTATTCAGCCCAGCATCACTGTCTCTTCCTGAGGGTTTCTGACTCTGTCAGGATGTGTGCTCTCATTGTGTCCCTCACAGAGTAGTACAGGCCAATATCCTCAGAGTTCAGTCCACTGATCTGTAGATATGCTGAGCTGACGGATGTGTCCGTGGAGAAACTAAATCAACCTGAGAAGCCCTGTGTATATATTGGATTCTCAGTTTAAGTGTTGATCCATCCCATGTGAGGGAGGCTCTTTCCTGATCTCTGTTGGGCCCATTTCATAGCATAGCTGGTGAAGATATAGCCAGATTCCTTGCAAGAAATCTTCAATGATGCCCCAATCTTCCTCACCTCATCCCCAGATTGCACCAGCTTCACCTGGGAGTGCACACTTGTGGACAGGGAATGAGAGAAGATAAAATCATCCTTGACATGTCCTAGTGCCATCTTCTGTCCAGGGCCTGGCAAGTCCCTTATCTGAAGCCATTCCCATCAGGAAGAGGATTCCCCAGCTCTAGTCTACTCTGGGTCTCCTGTAGGGGTTAAGGTTGTAGAATGATGCTCAGGGCACAGATACACCCTTACCTACCCTAGTGCAACTAGACTCATTTGCATAATCATGAAGCAGAATATTTCATACTCAAGACCAGACCCATCTAGAGAAGGAGAATATAGATGTCACAGGGACCATGCACGTTGAGATGCAGAGGGCAAAAATCTAAACTTTGAGGACATGGGTCCCTGAGCAGGTCTCTAAACTGTGAGCAAATTGAGCTCCTCCCACTGTGGGATAAGAACCCACAGGAAATTATCTTCATTGTGAATCCAGCTTGGAATGAGCCAGAGACCACCTGAACCTATTCTTGGCTCTGATATCTGAAAGTCTTACTCCTGGAGTGTGTCTCCAAATCGTTGCATGAAATGAGGTAATAAATGCATTCGTGGCCTCCATCTCTCTACAGTGAAGATATCTCAAAGCCCTGGGCTATCTTCAAATATCTTCTTATTGCCTTGAGTTCACTAAATGCTCCTGATGGAACAGGATATTTATATACCTTTAGCATTCTTCATTCTAAAATACTCTTATTTTAGATTGTTTTCTGAAGAAAGAAATCCTGATTTCTGACAGGAAGGCCTCCTCACTTCCTGTGCGCCTGATCATGAGCCAGGATCCCTCTGCTGGGTTGTTCTGAGAGCTCTCTGCAGCCCAGATGAGGATCTGCAAGGAAGATCCTGCCTGGGTTCTCAGGGTATTTACTCCAGGGTCTCTACTCCACTGTCACATGGTGGAGGGGAGCAGGATACTCCACCCCAAATATGCCACAGTGATAAAAGGTGCTTGAGAAACCACCAGTGCAAAGACACCCTGACCCTCCTTTGTCCCCCTAAACAAAATATGAATCTCCCAGGTGAAAGATGCCCTCCCTGTACAGGAGGAGAGAATCATCCTTAGCACCAGAAATAGGAATTTAGGGCCCAGAATTCTATGCAAACAAACCTTAGGTCTTCACTAAAATGCTACCGCAGACCATACATTGTTGTCTTGTCAATCTTCACAAATATACTGCATATTTTTGTAAAGCTTAAAGAGCTCTTTGCTTTGCTCACTTCTTTGTTTCTTGGATCTTTGTGGGTCTCCTACACAAAACAATATTAATGCTGTTTTTCTGCTGATAGTATGTTTTAAGGAAATTTCACCTGTTGAAGAGGCTGTCTTTTTTCCATTGGATACTCATTCAATGAAATATCCATCAAAGTTGCACCAGTATTCTGCTCAAAGCTAGAACAAACTATCTTAAAATTCGCATGGAACCACAAAAAAACCCCAAGTAACCAAAGTAATATTGAAGAAGAAAATCAAAAAAGGAGGCATCACAATCCCAGACTTTAGCCTCTACTACAAAGCTGTCATCACGAAGACAGTATGGTATTGGCACAAAAACAGACACATGGACCAATGGAAAAGAATAGAAAGCCCAGAACTGGACCCACGAGTGTATGGCCAATTAATCTTTGACAAAACAGGAAAATAAGAGTTTTTTATCAAGAGCATGGAAAGGATATAAAGGCCTTTAAATATCAAACAAACAAACCAATTTGAATATAGGTTAAAATATTTGAATAGATATTTGTGTAAAGATGATATAAAATGACAAATAAGAACAGGTAAAGATGCTCAACCATATTACTCAGTAGAACAATGAAAACCAAATACACAATGAGATACCACTACACACATATGCAGAGGGATATATGATATATGTTGATTATATAAATTGCAATTTTGTATATTTGCTTTTTTTAATTTTTGTGATTTTTATTAATTGTTTATTGTCAAATTGGATTCCATATAACACCCAGTGCTCTTCCCCACAAGTGCCCTCCTCCATTACCACCACCCCCTTCTTCATTCCCCTCCCCCTTCAACCCTAGGATCCTTTTCAGTATTCAATAGTCTCTCAGGTTTTGCGTCCCTCTCTCTCCCACCTCTCTTTCCCCCTTCCCCTCCCCATGGTTCTCCATTAAGTTTCTCCTGTTAGACCTATGAATGCAAACATATGGTATCTGTCCTTCTCTGCCTGACTTATTTCACTTAGCATGACGCCCTCAAATTTCGTCCACGTTGCTATGAATGGCCAGATTTCATTCATTCTCATTGCCATTTAGTATTCCATTGTATGTATAAACCACATCTTCTTGATCCATTCATCAGGTGATCGACATTTAGGCTCTTTCCATGATTTGGCTATTGTTGACAGTGCTGCTATGAACATTGGAGGTACGCCTATGTGTCAGCACTTATTTATCCATTGGATAAATCTTTATCAGTACTATTGCTGTGCCATGGGGGAGGGGGGTTCTATTGATAGTTTTTTGAGGAACCTCCATACTGTTTTCCAGAGCGGCTGCACTAGTTTCCATTCCCACCAACAGTGTAGGAGGGTGCCTGTTTCTCCACATCCTCGCCAGCATCTATATTCTCTTGATTTGTTCATTTTAGCCACTCCGATTGGTTTTGATTTGTATTTCCCTGATGATGGGTGATACTGAGCATCTTTTCATGTGCCTGTAGGCCATCTGGATGTCCTTTTTGGAGAAGTGTCTGTTTACGTCTTCTGCCCATTTCTTCACTGGATTATTCCTTTTTCATGTGTGGAGTTTGGTGAGTTCCTTGTAGATTTTGAGTACTAGCCCATCATCTGATATGTCATTTGCAACTATCTTTTCCCATTTCATCAGTTGCCTATTAGTTTTCTTGATTGCTTCCTTGGCAGTGCAGAAGCTTTTTATCTTGATGTGGTCCCAATGGTTTATTTTTGCATCCATTTCCCTTGCCTTTGTGGATGCTTCAAGTAGGAAATTTCTGCGGTTGAATCATGGAGGCTGTTTCTTACTTATTCCACGAGGGTTTTGATGGTTTCTTGTATCACACTCAGGTCCTTCAGGCATTTTGAGTTAATTTTTGTGTATGGTGTAAGAAAGTGGTCTAGTTGTATTCATCTGCATGTTGCTGTCCAGTTCTCCCAGCACCACCTACTAAAGAGGCAGTCTTTTTTCCATTGAATACTCTTTCCTGCTTTGTGAAAGGTTAATTCACCATACGTTTGTGGGTCTAGTTCTGGGTTCTCTATTCTATTCCAGTGGTCTATGTGTCTGTTTTTGTGCCAATACCATACTCTCTTGATGATGACTGCTTTGTAGTAAAGCCTAAAGTCATGGATTGTGATGCCTCCCGTTTTGGTTTTCTTCTTCAATATTACTTTTGCTATTCGGGGTCTTTTGTGGTTCCATACAAATTTTAGGACAGCTTGTTCTAGCTTTGAGAAGAAAGCTGGTGCAATTTTGATGTGGATTGCATTGAATGTGTAGATTGCTTTGGGAAGTTATGACATTTTCACAATCTTTATTCTTTCAATCCACGAGCATGGAATGCTTTTCCATTCTTTGTTTCTTCTTCAATTTCCACCATAACTTGTCTATAGTTTTCATCGTATATGTCTTTTACATCCTTGGTTAGGTTTATTCCTCGGTATTTTGTGGTTTTTCATGCAATTGTGAATGGGATCTGTTTCTTTTTTTTATGTATTTTTTATTTTTTTATAATAGTTTATTGTCAAATTAGTTTCCATATAACACCCAGTGCTTCTCCCCACAAGTGCCCCTCCCCATCCCCCTTCAGTCCATGGTTCGTCTCCAGTATTCAGTAGTCTCCCTTGATCTGTGTCCCTCACTCTTCCCCGCTCTCTTTCCCCCTTCCTCTCCCCATGGTCCCCTGCCAGGTCTCTCCTGTTAGACCTATGAATGCAAACATATGGTATCTATCCTTCTCTGCCTGACTTATTTCGCTTAGCATTACACCCTCAAGGTGTAGGAAAGTGGATGGACCTTGAGGGGGATCTGTTTCTTGATTTCTCTTTATGCTGCTTCATTATTGGTGTTTAGAAATGCAATCAATTTCTGTACATTGATTTTGTACCCTCCAACTTTACTGAATTCATGGATCAGTTCTAGAAGGCTTCTGGTGGAGTCAATCAGGTTTTCCATGTAGAGTATCATGTCATCTGCAAAAAGTGAAAGTTTGACTTCTTCTTTGCCGATTCTGATGTCTTTTATTTCCTTTTGTTGTCTGATTGCTGATGCTAGGACTTCCAGCACTATGTTAAACAACAGTGTTGAGAGTGGACATCCCTGTCATGTTCTTGATCTCAGGGACAAATCTTTCAGTTTTTCCCCAATTGAGGATGATATTAGCTGTGGGCTTTTCGTAAATGGCTTTTATAAAGTTTAAGTATGTTCCTTGTATTCCTACTTTCTCAAGGGTTTTTTATTAAGAAAGGGTGCTGTATTTTGTCAAATGCTTTTTCTGCATCTATCAACAGGATCCTATGGTTTTTATCTTTTCTTTTGTTAATGTGCTGTATCACCTTGATGTATTTGCAAATATTGAACCAGCTCTGTAACACAGAAATGAATCCCACTTGATCATGATGGATAATTCTTTTTATATGCTGTTGATTTAGAATTTCTAGTATCTGGTTGAGTATTTTTGAATCTGTATTCATTAAGGATATTGGTGTGTAGTTCTCTTTTTTTGCTGGGTCTCTGGGTGGTTTGGGAACCAAAGTGATCCTGGCTTCATAGAATGACTTTGGCAGTTTTCCTTCCATTTATATTTTTTTGGAATATTTTGAGAAAATGGGTATTAGCTCTGCTTTAAATGTCTGGTAGAATTCCCCTGGTAAGTCATCTGGCCCTGGACTCTTATTGGTTGGTAGAGTTGATTACAAAGTCGATTTCTTCACTGCTTATCGGTCTGTTCATACTTTCCATCTCTTCGCTTGATTTTTTGTAGTGCATGTATATTTAGGAATTTATCCATTTCTTCTAGGTTGTCCGGTTTGTTGGCATATAGTTTTTCATAGTAATCCCTAATGATTACTTGTATTTCTGAGGGATTGATTATAATAGATCCATTTTCATTCATGAGTTTGTCTATTTTGGTGCTCTTTCTTTTCTTTCTAAGGAGCCTGGCTAGAGGTTTATCAATTTTGTTTATTTTTTCAAAAAAGCAACTCCTGGTTTCTTTGATCGGCTCAACTTTTTTTTTATTCTATATTGTTTATTTCTGCACTGATCTTTATTATTTCTCTTCTTTTGCTGGGTTTAGGGTGCTCTTGCTGCTCCCCTTCTAGTTCCTTTAGGTGCTCTGTTAGATTTTGAATTTGCATTCTTTCTAGATTGTTGAGATTGGCCTGGATTGCAATATACTTTCCTCTTAGGACTGCCTTTGCTGCATCCCAGAGAGTTTGGCTTTTTGTATTTTCATTTTCATTTGTTTCCATATATTTGTTAATTTCTTCTCTAATTGCCTGATTAGCCCAATCATTCTTTAGTAGGGTGGTTTTATCTTCCATGTTTTTGGAAGTTTTCCAGACCTTTTCCTGGGATTGATTTCAGGTTTCAAAGCATTGGGATCTGAAAGTGTGCATGGTATGATCTCTATTCGTTTATACTTATGGAGGGCTGCTTTCTGCCCCAGTATGCGATCTGTGTTGAAGAATGTGTCATGCACACTTGAGAAGAATGTGAATTTCCTAACATCAGAATGCAGAGTTCTAAATATATCTATCAATTCCATCTGTTCCAATGTGTTGTTCGGGTCCATTGTTTCTCTAGTGAATTTCTGTCTAGTTGATCTATCCATTGCTTCCTGTGGAGTATTAAAGCCCCCTGTAATTAACACATTCTTATCCACAAGATTGTTTCAATTTACGATTAAATGTTTCATGTGTTTGGGTGCTCCTGACTTCTGTCTATAGATGTTCATAATTGTTAGCTTTTCCTGATGGAGAGATCTGTAATTATTATATAATGTCCTTCTTCATCTTTTGTTACTGCCTTTACTTTAAAGCCCAGTTTGTCCAATATAAGTATGGCTACTCCAATTTTATTTTGACTACAAGTCACATGATAAATATTTCTCCATCCCCTTACTTTCAATCTGGAGATGTCTTCAGGTCTAAAATGAGTCTCTTGTAGTCAGCAAATAAATAAATTTTGTTTTCCTTAATCCATTCTGCTATCCTGTGTCCTTTGATTGGAGCATTCGGTCCACATATATTTAGTGTTATTATTGAAAAAATGTTGGTTTGAATTCATTGTGTTCTCCATAGAGTTCATGTTTTTAGGGTTGTCTCTGCAACATTTCACGCATAGAGTCCCCCTTAGGATTTTTTGTAGGGCCGGTTTGGTGGTGATGAATTCTCTCAATTTTTGTTGATTTGGGATCACCTTTATCTCTCATTCGATTTTCAATGACAGGCTCACTGGATAAAGGATTCTTGGCTGCATATTTTTTCAGCTCATCACATTGAAGATTTCATGCCATTCCTTTCTGGCCTGCCAAGTTTCGTTAGGTAGGTCTGTAACCACTCAGATTGGTTTCTCTTAGTATGTTAGGGCCCTTTTATTGCTACTAGTTGCTTTCAGAATTCTCTATCTTTATCTTTTGCCACTTTCAATATGACATGTTATGCTGAAAGTCAATTCACATTACATCTTCTGGGGGTTCTTTGCACCTCATAGATTTCAATCATTATTTCTTTTTTAAAATTCAGGATGTTCTCATCTATAATTGATCAAGCACCTCTTCAGGACCTTTTTCTTCAGGAATTCCTATGATACAGATATTGTTTCATTTGATTCTATTGCTCAGGTCTAGAATTCTCCTTTCGTGTCCCTATATCAATTTCTCTCTCTTTCTCGGCTTCCTCTTTGGCTATAACTGTGTCTTCTAATTCACCTATTCTCCTCTCTGCCTCTTCATTTCCTGAAGTGGCCATCTCCACTTCATTATGAGCCTCATTTATAGCCTTTTTTTTTAACTCATTGCAGCTATTTTGTAGGTCCCTAATCATTGTATCAATGGCTTCTTTGTTGTTTTTTTCATGTCCAGCGATTAATTTTCTGAGAATTATTCTAAATTCTTGTTCAGTTATGCTGCTTAAATCTGTTTTGAGCAGTTTTGTGGTTGTGACTTCTTCCTGGAATTTCTTTAGATGGGAGTTTTTTCATTTTGTCATTTTGGCTAGCTTTATGCCTCTTGTCAGTTTTAAAAGCTCATTATGCTCTGTGCACCTGTTAGTATTGCTCTAATTAAGGAGGCTTATTGACTGTCCAGGGCCAGTCATTTCCAGAAGTGTTTTTTTAATGGTGTCTCTCGGTTTCTCTTGTTCTGCCTCTGATTATTTTATTTCCCTACTCAGTGATATTTGGGACACTCCATAAGGTGTACTTTGGCTTATTTCTTGAGGTAGCTCTGAAAAGGAAAACAGAGAAACACAGAAGGGACAAAAGCACTCAAACACCCAGACAAATCAAATAAACAGTCAAACCAATAGGGGAAAGGTAGAAAAGAAAAAGAAAGGAGAGGAAAGAGAAAAAAAAAAGAGAGAGAGGGAGACAGAGACACCAAAGACTGGACAGTCTAAAAGCGTATAACCAATCAAGGGGAGAGATAAAAATGAGATATCGGGAAATATATCTCGATAGTGAGAGAAAAAAACAGAAGAAAAGTAAATGGGAAAGAACAAAAAGAGAGAAAAAAATAAGGGGTACTGCTCTCCTGTGCAGATGGGCATGGTTTGATATAAGTAGATCTTGGGGGCTGCTGTCCGAGGCCCTGCCTAGGTGGTTTTGGGGAGAAAAATGGCAGCACCCTAAACTCCTCTGGAACCAAACGTTGCAAGCTGTTCTTTTGAGTCTGACCTCCCTGTGCCACGGGCGAGCCAAGCTGCACTTTCCAATCTCCGCTTCGCTTCCAAATCCTAGTCCTCTGGGAATGAGAAGCACTACTGCCTCCATGGCCAGCCTCCCAGCCAAGATCGCACAGGGGGAGGGGGCTGGGGCTGTCTTTCCTGGTGCTGATGCACCCTGAGATAAGATGCGCTCACGATGGCGGCCAGTCTCCCAACCGGGATCTTGTGGGGGGAGGTGGCGCTGCCTCTCCTGGTTCCTCCTGGAATGGGCGCTGCTGCCACTGAGCCCAAGGAAGGATTCGCCAGCTAGATGGGATGGATTTCTCTCCTCTCGCCAAGCAGTTATATATGGGGTGACAATATCTCTTCCTGTTCCAGGGCAAGTTCTTTATCTCTTCTCTAAGGACTGTTCTATGAGTGTTTTCAGTCTCTCTCTCTCTTCCCCTTGTCTCTCCAGTGCAACACGCATTCGCCTTGTGTTGGTATGTGGCTCCCTTCCTTTCACATCTCTGGGTCCAGCCCTTTTTTTAATTTCCC